>VYZT01018142.1:37924-134898 GCA_013400735.1 Pomatostomus ruficeps | reverse complement strand
GGCAGGCGCGGCCCGCGGCCACGTCCCGCGGGGGCGGAGTCGCGGGACACGTGTGGCGGCGGCTCGGGAGCGCGGCCGGGGCACCCGGGGGCCGAGAGCCGCCCGCTGCGGCCGCTCCGTGCCACAACGTCAAACCTCGCTTATAGCCTCCGTGCTTCCTCCCCCGCCAAGCCCCCGCGGCGCTGAGCCCGGCCTTGGAAAGCTGCTGCCTATCCCTCCCGTGGGTGGGCTTTGGAAAGTCAGCAAGCCAGGGCTGCAGCTCGTCCACAGTCAACCGAGGGAAAAAAAGTAATAAAGAGGAAGGGCGGGTCAGGCATGAGCTCAGTGCCTGGTCTGGGTCCAGGAGCAGCCGGAGCAGAGGGCGGTGGGCGGCTCCGCGCCCCCCTGCGCCGCCAGAGCCGGCGCTGCGCAGTCCAAAGCCTTCACCGACAGCACACAGTGCTCGGCGGGGACTCTCAGCCCGGCAACTCACGGAAAACGTGCTCAAGCACAATTGTCTCATTTTTAGCATACAACCTGTTTTCTCCCTGATGACCCCCCCACACACACACATACACCAAAAAAAAAAAATTAAATGTGTTTTCCCACTTTCCAACAGAAGTTCATGTCACTAGCTAGTTGTTTACAGTTCACATGGAAACTTCAACTGAATAGTCCAGGGGGATGAGGTTCAGGGGACACTTCGTAATGAGAAAATGGTTTCCAAAGAGAAGTTTAGCAAAAACACCTGTAATAGCCTCCTTGAGCTTAGCTCACATACACAAACATGGATGGTAGAAAGGAAAAAAAAAAAAAGAAAAAATAATCACAAGGGAGGTTACGATAGAGACATCTATTTCCCCCAAACTCTTTAAACATAAACAGCTGTACATTTTTCACTTCATGAAAAAAATACAAAGCAAGTCATTTGCCAAGAAACTATGAGAATAATGGGAAATCAATGCATGACTACATCTCTGTTCTCATCTTGAATTATTCCAAATGATGTAAGCTTAACGGTGTACTGGAATGGTATAACATACAAAGCTCTGAAATAAAATACTTGGGTACAGCTAAACATTAAAGTTGAACTGGAAGGCTCTCTACCCACCACAGGCTTTTCTCCAGCAAACTGGTTTTCTTCCGTAACAGTTCGTGACACTGCACGCACACAAGCAAGGGCAGGAACCAGGCTACCTGTACATGGGGTTTGTACACTATGCAGCCTATGCCCAAACCACGTAACTGCAAGACTGGATTTTGCTTGGAAGGGACACTAGCAGAGGCAGTTTATTGTATTGATTTTCCTTTTTAAGTGGTCTTCCATCCTGGCAGGCCCAGGGCAGCTGAGCAGCCTTATATGGCAGCAAGGCTGCGGGGAGGCAGCAGTGCCTTGAGCAGCCTCCATCTATTCCTGACCATGCAGACCGGACAGTTGCTCCTCTGCTTTCCTGCACCCCAGCCACAGCCCCTCAGCAGATCCACTCAGGGCTATCCCCAGGGCTCGCCACAGAAAGGCTGCCTTCTGCCACCAGCAGAACACGGCTCACTAACCTCCGTGGTTCCCCCAAAACACACCTCCTGCCCCAGCCATGCCATGGTGAGGCTGCACTGCCTTATCTCCAGAGAAAAAATTAAACATCCTAGTGACACAATTCTGACCCGACTTCCTTTCATTTCCTTATTCTCTAGCCCACCTCCCACTGGCTAGGGGGGAGTAACACCTCAGTCACTTTCACCAGTACTGAGAAAGGTCATGCAGTAGGGAAGACTAAAATGCAACCTTATTCCAGGTTTGGGGCTGCACTTTGCACTGCTATTCCCCCTTTGGAGCAGAGGTGTGCCTTGTTCTCTGCCACCCAACAGCAACCTGGCCACTTGTCAAGTGAGCAGGGCAGTCTTTCACAGACTTGGTCCTTCAGAGGCCTCATCACCTCTAAAAAAATAAAACTTGACCTATCAGTAATAGCTTACCCAAGAAAATATCTTAGAACTCAGACTTTGCCAAGTAATCAATAAATAAAGTATTTTTTCCAAACTTAATTCTGTACTTGTATGATCTTCAATTTAACTTTTAAAGCACATTTTAGATTACCTCCAAGAAGTACTGAGCATCTCAGAGACAAACAACTTCTACCACCAGATTCCCACCTTTCTCATACAGTTTCAGGTTTTGTTTCACCATTTCACTTAAGAGCCCAGACACTTAGTAGCTATTTCAGGAAGGGCAAACAAAGGAATAATGCCTATTATAGAGCACAACATACTTAGTGCTTCTCTTGAACTAACGGTGCTGTGATAGCTGTGTGGTATGTAGTGCAACTGTCAAAGCAGGCAATCCTTAATAATATCCAAGACAGACACTATTAAAATACAAATCACAGGACTGTCTGGAGGACGGGCAAGTTTGCCCGTTTGGACAAAGCTTTATTAATAGACTGCGACTTAGTAACAAAGAATATTAATACCCAGCCCAGCACCACCAATTCATTACCACAGAGGGATTTTGCTAAAAATTCTCAAGTTGCACTAGCTATGCATGGAATACTAACTCAGCAACTCTATTTCCAAGGGTTTTACTTAAGGACATCCTTAGGAAAAATCCACTAAGTGATAAAACAACTTTTGAAAGTATAAAAAAACCAAGGAAGTTGCTACTAGTACAACTGTTAACATTAAGTACACTAAGGGAACGTAAAGTGACGTTTACGACTTACATATAGTGGTAAATTTTGCATGTTGTGTGTGTATGTTTTTAACAAAACACAGATTTGCCATGTAAAGGTACTAAGCAATTTTTAAATAAGAATTTTAAAAATCCGTGTCTATCCAAGCCTGGTTTTGACATTTGCAAAATACTACTATTTAAAAATACTTGTTTAGTAATCACATTATTTTAGCACTGTTTTCCACTAGTGTTTGCTTCTTCTCACAATTGGGCCTGAACTCTGTCAAACAAGCCATACTATAAGCTTGCAGAACAGAGCTGCCTTTGTTCTTTGGCACTGCCAGTCCCCTATGGAATCAGGCAGCACACTGAACTGCACTCGACAAACAATCCCTGACCTTCAATTACTGTCTTGGCTCCCTGCCACAGGATACATGTATTACTGGTAACACAGCGTGCCCTATTTTGCAGATAATCACTAGAACTACAGATAATCATGAAAATCAACGGAAAAACGCAAACATTGCCTTCCTAAAATCGCAGTTGTAACTTCCCCAGTGTGCTGCAGCACAACCCAGGCTCAGGCCACGCATGTGAAGACAGCAATACTGCAGGGTTTGTATTTTTAGCGACTGCATGAAAAATTCCAGGTGGTGGATGGCTTTGCCTTCCTCTGCTGGAGGTTTTCAGTTTGTTTTTTGTTTGCTTTGAGGCGGAAGGCACGCCGGGTTGTGCTGGCACAGTTGTGCAAGAGCTGCTCTTTTTTCCCCCCTGCTATTTTTCCCCTTTGGAAGCCTGGCAGGTTTTTCAGCGGCGGAGCGGGCAGGGGCCGGTGGCAGCTGCAGCCCCTGCACTTGCGGGCTGGCCGGCAGCCAGCGCCCGGGCCCCGTGCCACCGCCCTGCTGGGAGCTACGGCCACCGGGAATGCCGCCCCGGCTCTCGGGAGGCGGCGGCACACCCGGATCAGGCATTCTGCCGTGACCCCCGCTGGTTCCGTGCAGAGCGAGCCCCCCGAACCGCGCTCCTTCCCCGCACAGCGCCGGAGAAACCCACGTGCGCGGTGCTGCTGGCCAGGAAAGAGCTCATGCAAATATTGCAAATGAGCAAATATTTAAACTTGAAAACAAATGAAGGTTAGTTAAATCGGTCTGCATCATTTAAATTAGCATTTTTTTCTCCTTATCTTCTTCCTGTCTGTGCTGCCCCACATTTGCTTAGCAAGCAGAACCGTTTCACAGTGATAGTCCTGCAGATATTTCCTGCAGAAATCATGCAGTGGAAGGGCAGAGCTACGGTCAGCCTCATGTTAGTGGAGAAAATGACTTTCTCATTATGCGTTTGTGCAACCCATCAAGTTCAGACCCCGTACTTAAGTGCAGAAGCCAAAGTCCAAAGGAGAAATTAATGTGTGTGAAACAATCGTTACTACTGGAACTGCAACACGTGAAATGCAGTAACTGGCAGGCAGGTGCCAGTTCATTTGGCAAATTCTTCATTTAACTCTCCTTTTTTGGTTATTGAGGTGGGCAAATCAGACATGCAAAAAACTTCACCAGGCTACCCTTAGTATTTTTTCAAAACTGAGAAGCTGAAGTCAACAGTGTACATAAAGGAACACATGCAACAGGACAATTAATACACTCCATATCAGTGCTGATTTTACAGTATATTTCAAATTAATCCAATTTAAAATATGGTTTCTATCTTCGCAATGTTTTCAATCAACTTTTAAAACCAATGTTGTCCTTCCCTGGGCAGGCATCATGGGGTTTAATGCTGCATGCATCAACATGACTGTGCAATTTTGCCCATTACTTCATCCCCATCTACTTCATCATACCAGTACTGTAAATGCAACTCTGGATATAAGCTCTGTTAATGGGCTGGTGCTATTTCTGTGGCTGAATCAGTGTCCCTGCTGCTACAGGAGACCAGTAATTGTGGTAAAAGAAAAAACAGATGCATGGCCTTGAAAAAAAAATCATCATCATTGCAGTCAATAGTATTGTATGAGTTTTCTTATTTGCTGGACAGTGCTCTAACTCCAGATTTATGTTCAAATACAAAATACTGGGCAGTCTCTCAGGCATCACTTTGTGGATGTCTCATTTTAGGCCCGACATCACTGTAGCAGACTTGTATTTTTCTAAGCCCCCTTCCCTCATTAATTGAGCAAAAATGCTGGGACCCTTGCCACTCACTCAAATCGAGTAACATCAGTGTCACCTTATGTGTGATGTGCTCTCTCTCACTTCTGGGTGCAAGTCTTTCTAACAGAGCTTATAAAATATATTTTTCTACTCACCTCCATAGTTCACAGCACCAGCCTATATTCATTCTGCGTTCCATTCTGGCCCTTATAAATGCACCCATGTTCAGACCATGCAAAATGCTGTCACAAACACCCCCGGCCCACAACACCCACTCTTTGCATTCCTTCCCCCAGCAGCCCCACCACATCACCCTGCACTTTCAGACACAGCATCTCCCAATCCTGGTATCACTTGTTTACCAATTTCAGGAACAATTTACTGGCAACACTAGCAAAGCTGATTCACTGACATCTTTCCATTTGCTCTAAACTCTGCTTCCTGTATTGACCTATGAAACTTTGACAATGTGGCTTGGCCACTGCTTTATAGAAGCCTCATCTTCCCTCATAAGCAATACTTTCTATTCCCCACGTCCTATCTCTGTGTGTCATCTGCCCTTGACTCACTCTCAGATTTTAACTCTATGCAGAAAGGAGCCCTTTTCATTCTGTGCTTGTTGTACAACTCATTGGACATGAAAATCCTGGACTTTTCATGTGAGTTTTCAAGTGTCGTGGTAATGTGCCACAACATTCATTAACCTTGGGACCAGATTCTGTCTCCTACAAAGCAAGCACAACAGCTTCAAGTTCATAAAGCACAACAGCTTCAGGATCATAATGTTCTTACCCACACTCCGTCTGCAATATTCATCAAACCCTTTTTAACTTGGGTGCCATCCATGTTTTGCAGTATTCATGCTTTTTCAGCCTTCTTGCTTCCATCACAATGATGCCAAACTCCATCCAACTCCTTTCTTGGCTTTACTTTCCTCTTCCAACCCTATCAGCAACATTCACAGTGTTCTTGCATCCTTTTTCCCTATAACTTACTGGATGTAACATTCATTTACCCAGCCTCCTTCCAGCCTCACCTCCAGAAAAACAACCTGATTGAGAACATCAGCTGCAGGCTTCTTAAAATCCACTGAATTCCTGCTCTTCTGATTCAGCATACGTCACTGTCGTGTCCCTCTCATACTTCCCACTAACTGAAGTCCATTACAGAACAGGACTCCACCTTCCACCCTCCTACTATTTCCTGTCCCTCTCAGGCTGCATTCCCAACTGCCTCTCAGCAGCTCATCTCACTTCCTGAGAGTCACCCAGATCTGGCTTTCATAAGGTCCCTTTCTGTTCTTATTCCCCAGAACTTAAATACCTGCCTCACCTTCTTCCATCTCACCTCCTACATATTTGTTAACTTGGATTTCCAGAGCACTGCTTTTTTCCCAATTCTGCTGTTTTTTCAGTTCCTCTGCCCTGCCACTCCCTGTCCTTTGTCTAGAGCATCTTATTCACCAGCTTAGTCATCTTCCTGTCTTTTAAATGGACTGTATTTTATTTTGCATTTTTCTATTTGCTCTTCACCAAAACAACTCGGGAACATTCTCACCACAGAAAGCTCAGCTTCCCACTGAAGTTGAGGCTCCTTGATTGCTCAGGCTGCTGGCAGGGCCTTTGGTCCAGGGACACCTCCTGGAAACAAGCCACTGGCTCCATCGGAGGCGAATCAGGGTGTGGTTCTGAGGGAGCCTCACTCCAGGCATCACTTCCTCTCTCATGGCAGTGGTGACCATGCACCCGTGCTGGTATTTTGCATTCCCACAGCCCCATGACTCCCGTAACACCAAATGCTCCCTATATGCCTGACACCACACCCAGGGCTTGCAACACATTCTTGACACCATGCTATAAAATGGTCACTGGAGTAGTAGGCTGGGACAACTGTTAAATCTCTATGGGGAGTGGAACTGGCTCTTGAAACAAGAGCTGGATACGCTAGAGGAGCTCCTGTTGGCAGCTATCTGCAATAACAAAAGCCTCAAAAACATACACAAGGTGAAGTGGAAAAATCCTGAAAAAGTAACAAGAACAGAGAGCAGTATTGTAAAAGAACAGATCTCATAGAGGCTGAAAGAGGGAAATACCTACTTCATGTTATTATGTGAATAAAGTTGTTGTACATCAATTTGGATTCAGTTTGAGAAGCAAAGGACTTCTCAGGGCCACTCCTCCAGGTTTATATTTACTCCCTTTTACTGACAGCAGTGCATTTCACTCTTTGTCAGACACAATAAGAGCTGTAGAATAAACACATTCAATCTGCAACATACTCTGAACTGAGGGGGAAGAGGGTGGTCCAGGAGTGTTGGTGGATAGTTAAAAGGCTGCAACTTCTACTCCTTTCTCCTTTTCTACTTTCCCTGTCTCCAGAAAAGCAGGAACCCCATTTGCCAGTTCTTCAGGCTTTCCACCTGGCTACCTAAGGATTCCCATACTAGGGAAGGGCCATCCGTGGAGGGAGAGGATTACTCATTTTGGACTCAGTGCCTCTGTGCTCTTAGTCCCAGCTTGTTGGGAGTAAGGTCATACTGGAACACTGGTCTGTATTTTGCAATACATCCTTTTTATATTCGAAACATTGTACACTTTACCCGTAAGGGTATCTTAAAAGTAGTATTCTCATAGTTCCAAACACTAAGGCTCAAGCATTAAGCAACAGTGATGTATTGTGTTTTAATTATCGTTATAAAAAGCTCCGTGTTACTGAGACAACATGCTAATACACACTCCTCAAATAAAACTATCAGACTGTTCACCTCACCTGTGTGTGTCATGTAGGCAGGGAGAGAAACAATCAAGTGTCAGACTACACAGAAATGTATTTTAACCTTCTTGAGCACTATTTTCTCCCGTTATGATTATTTTATAATCATACTGTAACTCTGTCAGACCTCCTACACAGATACAGTTGCTAGTACACTGGTTTGATTCCTGAATCTACAGCATTAATAGCTTGAGAGAACTTCTCAAATAAAAAAACCCTTATAGGCATAAGCCACTAAGAAGGTGAGGTTAAAAGTTTACACTTGATAATAAAAAGTCTGATGGAACAGACGGGGTTTTAGTCAATATATCCCAGCATCAGGATAATGCTGAAATAATGTTGAAACACCATCAGTCTATCTAGCAAACAAATTAGAAAATAACCTAGATATCATAATGGATTCTCCCCCCCACCATGCTATTTTTAGATTCTCACATCTGCCCTACATGCTTGTCCAGTAGGAACCTTGATGGACAAACACTTGTTTTTCCGTTCAGGAAAACACAGGACAGATGGTGTTCAAAGTATTTCTCTCCGAGATAACAAGTTTTCCACTTTTTATAAATTCGCTCATCTTCAAACTGTGACAGCTGTGAGTTTAAAGATAAAATCAAAATGATCCAGATCTTGTTCATCTCCTTTCTCTAGGGTCTCTGAAAGGTCACACAAACATGTCTCACTTAGAAGTTTCCTACTAAATGTGAAATGCTTTTCTAAGTTCAAACTTACTGGTATTTTAGAAAGAAGCAATGTATTCTTCTGCACTTCTTCCAAGTTATGTCTCAGGTCTGTATTGTGAATTTGGGATCTTCTGGATCCATTTGTGTAGTATGTGAGACAATATTTATCTCCACAATCTATTTATAGCAGTGATTACATTCCCTCATTCCTCCCATTCTAGCATCCATGGCACTGTTACTAACCTATATTTTCTACTTCCATGGAGTCTCTCATGTTAGATTGTATTCTACGCTCTGGTTATCCTCATTGTCCTCCCCTGTATCCTGTTTGGCTTCAAATCGTCTTTCTGCAGCCTGGTTGGGCAGAACTCTGTCTGTTAGTGTAAAAGGGCTCTCAGGGGCAGCTCTGGGGGGACACGGGCATGCCGGTGCTCTCACACATCCCAGAGTCACACCTGCGATCAGCTCGACATCACACAGCAGGTTCACAGTCCTCCTCTGACTGGCCAGAAGGCTCAAACCTCCTCCTTGCCAGTGCTTCCGCTGGATAAGCTCTTGTCCACATTTGCCATCTGCTCCTAAATCCACCACTTTCTGTTTTATGCAGTGACGTTTTGTTCCATTTTTACTACTTTGTTTCTCAACGACATTAAATTTTAGTTGCATAAAAAACCCTCATCTTCTGTGTTAAGGGCTTCTCCTATTCTGCATCGTCTACTGATTTAATCAAATTTAATCAATTAGTCCAAACATTTTAGTAAAAATACAAAGCAAGTCATTCCCAAAATGTGCTAACAACTATTGGCAGACAGAACTGTTTCACCACTACAATGCTCCACCTCTATTTCAACACCACATAGCCAACATCTTATAAACTCATTCCTACCTAATTTATTGTTCACTCTACTAATCCTAGTCCTCCTCTAATTGTTCATTGCTTGGCATACTGTGGAATGCATTATAAAAGTCTAGATGAAGGATATTAATTACATTTTCTTGTCTCACAACAAAGCAAACCAAGGTTTTTATTCAAGTGGGTCCATGATACAGCATTTCAAGGTGCTGATGGTAAGAGCAGACCAGGATTAAGGGCAGAGGGAGGAAGCACACAGTAGTTGTAACCAGTCTACTTGTAAAGACTTTAAAGAATACCAGACCATGAGTAAAAGGCAGCGTTAA
This sequence comes from Pomatostomus ruficeps, assembly GCA_013400735.1. NCBI lineage: Eukaryota > Metazoa > Chordata > Aves > Passeriformes > Timaliidae > Pomatostomus > Pomatostomus ruficeps. The sequence goes on along the minus strand of VYZT01018142.1, from coordinate 125,470 downwards.
ATCAAAAATAATACATAATGTCAAAGCAAATTTCCTTGCCAAATAGAAGAGCAGGCTTGAGAAGCAGGTCTATATCCTGACTCTCTGCCTCCTATACTCATGTGTGCAAGCTAAACACATTAGACCCAAATGAAACTACTATAGATGCATATCAAGAAAAAAGAAGGAATAAACAAAAAAAAAAAAAAAACAAAACCCCAAACGGAACATTCCGAAATCACCACTAACTATCTGTCAAAATATGTATGTAGAATGCAGTTCCCAAAGTCACCCACACTGGGTCTGGTCTTCCTCGCTATTTTTATTAGTGACCCAGATCATGGAACAGAGACTACATTTATTAAATTGACAACCAACCAGCTTGATGGGACTGCAAATTATATTAGAGGACAAAAAGGCAAACTGGACAAGTGGTCTGAGAAAAAAGATGAAATGCAAAGCACTGCACGTAGGCAGAAGTCAACAGCAAAAATACTGAGTGGCTAAGGAGGAATTCCATAGAAAAAGAGAGGTTAGGTTCATTTTATGGACTGAGCTAACAGTACCATGCTGTAAAAATATAAACACAATGCTGGGATATATGAATGTTTGTACAACCTGTGTTCAGCATTCATAAAGCCTCAGTTATAGTACTATAAAGTGAGCAGAGTTCTGGATATTGCTCTTCAAGATAGGTATGTACAATAAAATGAGCATAGTTTTGGAAAATACCATAGCTGACTACAGACTGAAGAGGCTGGGAGGGTAAAACAGCTGGGTGTGTCTCCAGCTATGAAAACAGGATGCTGCAAGGAATCATTTCTTAATCTCTACAGCAGACACAACAAGTTTTAACTGCCTTAATTTAGATTAGATGATCTCAAGGTCTTTTTCAGTCTTACAGTTTTAGAGTATCTGCAGAGTCACTCACCTCTCCCAAATAAAATAACATTTAGAAACACAAACCCAAATTAATAATATATTTAAGTCTGCTTTTATTATGCCATGTACCTCTCTGCCCAACATCACCTACTTCATGGCTTCTCTCAACAGCAACAAACCATTGGTTCTGGGGAGGCTGCAATGCAAAAAGAGTCTCAAGACCTCGCTCCCTGGCAGCAATATTCCAGCGCTCTTGAGAGCTGGGAGGTTTTGTATTTTTCCCAGGTCCCAGCTTTCCCTGCCCACACTAATCCCAGCCTGCGTGTTCCCACCGACAGAGCTGAACAGGAAGATTTACCTGCAGGCCTTGGGAAAGGTTCTGGCAGATCATGCCTGACCTGAATGCCATAGAATGGCCTTCCTTGTCTAGAAGATTGATTCTCCTCAAAGACAAGTATAGGGTCAGTAAAATTCACTCCCTGAAGGAGGTATATTGCAGTTTACTTTATTTTCTTTAATCTCCCAAATCCTTGACTGCCCCTCACCCACACCCAGCAATGCCTTCTGAAGTTTTACATATTGTGAGGACAGACTGACAGGCTTTTAATTGCTTGCCTAATTCTTCCTTTCCCCTTCTTCATGCTGGCACTGCTTTCTCCAATGATTGGTATCACCCTGAAGGAAAAATTAGCTCAAATAGTTACAATCAGCACTAATTTATTCCTAACTGTGAGATGGAAATTTCTCTTGGCCTTTGAGTATTTTACGATCCTTAAGTTCCCTGTGTTTGTAGTAATTTCCATTCTCTTATTCTCATACATCTAGTATTTTCCTCTATTTATCATTCTCCTTACTGAAAATTAAGCCAAAAATATTTAATATCTCAGTTCTGTGTTATTGTTATTCTCCATCATTCTCATCATACAAAACCTGATTTTTATTTGCCTTCACATCACTTGCAAGATCAAGTTTAATTTTTAGACACAAACGTGAATTAAGTTGTCCTGTCCTCTTCCTCCCCCATTGCTTGCAGGATTCCTTCCTTAGTTTTACTATATATTCTCAGGCTGAGTGTTCATCCATTTGGAACTGCAGACCAGGAAAACTCTTTACTGAGGATTCAGTTTCCAGGCAAGCTTTACATATCTGTAACTCCCAGAAACTGAGTCCTGAGGCTCTTTATACCTGTGAACACTTTTGCTTATTTAAATTTGCCCCTAAGATTCAAAACCTAGATTTCCAAACCAACTTCTCTGTATTTTTTTCACATATTTCAAACTGAATCAACCCACGATTACTAAGGGTGAAATTTTACGTTCCACTTCATCTGATTAACTGTAAGCTGGCGCTGCCTGGGAATGCCTGAGTGCCTCACCAGCCCCAAGCAGTGGCTGTCTCTCTGGCAGCCTGATCCACGGAGCTCACCCCCATCCCACTGACTCATTCCCACTGGAGTCACCTTGCTGATGTAACTCCTGCCTTGGCTGCGTGACTGCTCCCATCAGCTAGACAGGGGCAGAGAGAGGAAAGCCAGCTCCTTCAGCAGATGATAAAGCATAAAGTGAAACTGAATCCTCAATCCAAAATTATTTTCTAGAATATCCTCATTGCTTTTCAAAGTGGAGGCTAAAGTAACACTGTCTTCCTGTTGGTTCAGTGACTAGTTTGAGGAAGAAACTTGCCAGCAATCAAAACCAGGAGTACCTTGGCCCTATCACTTCTTCTCTTATCTCTGCCTGGGAAAGCAAACCACCTGATAACAAGGCAGTATTTATCTAACAACACTACAAAGATCCCTGCCCCTATTTGAGTCTCACCCTGGGGCTAACATAGATTCTTTGCTCCTTCTGTCATCTTTTTCCAAAGTGATTTTCAGCCAAACTGATTTCAGTCTGACATTTTTACACCAAAGCATTTTTCTAGTCCACCATATAATTACTACTGCACATCTTTTCCTTTTGTTCAGTTATTTCTGAACAGCACAAAGCCTTTTGAACACCTCTAGCCCAGTCAGTAAGAGCATTCTGCCACCTTTCTGTTACTTGGATGTTTTATATCCTGACCTCTATGAGAAGCTCAGATTTCTCCATTTTGTTGTCCAGGCTCTCAACAGTTCAGTTATTTCTTACTAATCACGTACGATTATCCGATGGAAGTTTTTCCCTAGCTGCAGTGCCTGACTATCATATTCCTTCATCTTGGAGCTCTTTTCCTTCCCAGTTGGTACTAGTCTTCTACTCACTGGCACTTTTCCATATACCAAGAAAGAAACAAAGTTTACCCAACAGCTCTCTCCTAAATCCTGAGGTCTGACTGGAGGTTGCATTGTTGGTCAGAGCTTTTCCTTTCACTGAAGTTCCCAGCCATTGCACCAGCCACCTCCCCCAAAGGCAGGTTTTCTAGGTATTGGGGTTAGAGCCTTGTTACCTCCTCAGAGCTCTCTCCACTAGGGACCATACTTCTCTCTTACTCCGGATTGTCAGAGCTTCTGCTCTGCCTTCTCTGGGATGGCACACACATCTGTGCTCCACCACGGAGAAAATTTACTGTCGTTTAGCCTATCATGAAGGCTAATGATGGAGCCTTTCCTTCCCACTCCCACTCAAATCCCTTCAGGATCTTTCTCAGCTTTCTCATTCTTCCTATCTTCCCATTCAGCAACATCAAAAGTCCCACCAAGAAATCTGCAATTCCTCAGCCTTCCCTTAATTCTTGGATCTGGTTTGAAGTCCAGCCTCATTGCCAATTGCATCTTGAGCCTCCCTGCTTTTCTGGCTTTTTTTTTCCTCTTCACTTTTGAACTGTATTAGTAATTTCATGCATACTATATTTAGTCATCTTTATTAAATCTGCCATTTTTCAGGTTTCCTTCACTGTTCCCTTGATTATTAACTCTCCTTTGTTTCGAGTCCTTGCCTTTAAAAAGGACACACTCTGAACTCCCTTGATATACTAACCAGTTACACAGCAACTACTTATCAGCTGCCTGACTTTTGAAACCTTTTGTCTAAAGGAATTTCAGCCTGTCATTTAGAGCAGCCGTGGGCAGCAGCAGGAACCAGTCTCATACTCAAGTTCAAATGCTGTCCATAAATTACAGTCAAATCAAACACTTGTCACTGGCCCTCAAGAAACAAGATTTGCTTCCCAGCCCCTTGGGAGAGGGTGCTGTGCTGGCTTTGCTGACCTCTGCTATAAGCTCAGCGCTTTATAACAAACGGGATGTGTCAAAGATGTCTGCTTTGGTTATTCCCACTGAAGTCTATCCAAATCTGGCACAGTCAGAGGCCTTAAAAAAAACCCAAGAGTTCACAGATGTCTGACTGAGAAATGCTTGCAAGCAAGGTGCTGTTTCCTTTCCTGACAATCACTGTTCCTGACTGCTGAGGGCTGCGGCCTTAGAGATCAGGACAAAGAGTGCTGCCCGCTGCTGGCACCCACAACTACAGAAAAAAGAGACAAAAGTGGAGGAGAAGGCACAGGGGGCAGGGAAAGAACCACCAGGAGGGCGAGAAAGAATGAAGACACAAAACAGCTGGCAATGGATTCACAAGAATAGAAAGCTCTGTGTGCTACCACCACACATCCCCCTTGGAAGCTGGAAACACACCTAGAAACCCCAGGCAACATTCCTCTGGTTTCTACAAAGACAACTTACGGCTGCTTTTGTACCAGGGCCACAAAACCAACCAGCCAATTGGTGTGGAAAAAAAATGCTTTGCTCTCTAAAATGCTTGAGTACTAAGAGGGACTAAGCTTCTCTCTGCCTCACTGCCTTCTCTCCATCACTGAAAACGGGTATCCTTCAGGAATCCCCCTCCCCAAATCGACTAGAAGGAGCCACATTTTATTTCTACAAGTACTACCTGCTCTCAACAGTATCAAAGCTGGAATCACCCAGGCACTCTCCTCATACCCTGTTCTGCTCAACACCTTCCTCACTTCCTTGGCCTGGGTCACTTCTGAGTACTTCTGCCATTTGCAAGACACTAGGTATGTGAGGATGAGAACATGGTCTTCTTTTTTTTTTTTTGCCTTTCAATTTACTACAGTAATTAATTTTTTTGTAATAATTCTCCTAATCATGTTCAAATTTTTGTAACAGTATTTCAATTTACTATTTAAATTAAATTACTCTTTCTTTGGCTCAGCTACCTAGGAATAACTGATACAAAACTATCAATAAATCAGATAACAGCTTCAAATCTAGAAGTATTCAAAGTTGGGGGGGAGGGAGGGGAGCACTCCTATTCAAGATATCCTCAAGTTATGCTTAAAGAAATAAGCAATGGATGGAAGTTTAAAAACAAAGCCTCCCTTTGGTCTTTATAGTCTTGTACCTGTGAAATGTTTTTATGAACTTCACTCTCTTCCTCAACCCCAAAATAACAAGAACAAGCTTTACATAAGCTAGATACTGAGGGAACAGAAGAGTAACTGGAGTAACTCTCACTGACAGATTTTTATTTTTCTCTGGAAGAGAGCTATTTCAGACCAAGACTCACAAATGGAGCTAGACAATAGGGCAAGCACTAAATCTCTAGGACACTTCCTCCAGCCTCCCCCCAGTTTCAGAGCGCTATAACACCGCACACTGAATTACTTCAGGAGAATCTATAAAATAAATGACCCATTTCTGGTCCAAAATCCCAGCTGTGAATCACACAGCCATTTGGCCTATAAAAAGCAAAAAACATAACCTTTTCTGCACCCCACCAACCCCCCCAACCTGTTCTGGTACAGAAAAAAAGAAAGAGGTGTGATGTTTTCCAATGAATATAAAAGTTAAGAACTTTTTGAGAAAGAAGCACAGTTACTTTACTTTTAGAACTACCTTCCCTTGTGACAAAATCGTTCTGGCATACCTGCAGAGAAATGCTTCATTTCTCTCTCTCAGTCATTATTCAGCCTCTGAAACTCTCTAGGTTTCTCGGTAACTGAGTTATACTGATATGACTTTCTCTGTTAGATTACTAGTCCTAAAAAGAAAGGGGATAAGGAAAAATACATCCACAGGTTTGAGTCTATTTCAGCACAAGTGAAGATGCTTTGCACTAAGTGGCTCTAATAGTAGTTTTAATAATAGAAGAAACCCCCATAGTGGCAACATTTTGTCTGCCTTCAAGCTAAACGATGACCTAAGTAACATTATCAATGGACTTCAGCAATAAATACCTCATATCATTGTAATGAAAAAGAAATGGACCCCTAGTTGTCACAGCAGAATCTAAATTAGGTTTCTATATTTAGAAGTACCACCTTTCTTTTGAGGATAGTAATGCGCTTCAGTTGAAGGGCAAAAGAACTCATAGAAAGTTGGTGCAGAAGCTCCTGAACACGACTATGAGTGGCAAAAGAGTGCAATCAAAGAAATTTATATGTAATGAGGATGAGTATCAAACGTAATTAGAACATCAACATTAAAGCTAATTTGTAGAAGACGGGAGCCATATGAAATTGGAAAGTGAAGTTTAACTAGCTCAGTTCTAGATCTTTAAAGAAATTAAAGGGACAAAGCTATTCATTCCATTATCAGCTTTTTATTTATGACCTTTCCAAGGGAAATTAATTAAAACACTATAATGACACTAGATACTTGTTACAGTAGTAGTGTTGTAGTTATTAAGGTCGAAGGATGAAGATTGACACTTCTATTTCAGAACTGAAGAACTTGCATTATTAAAGACTAACAATTCAATTCCTTCTGTATCTGTCAATCCAATAAAATACATTAGCTCTTCCACAAGCCTTACCCCACCTACTACAAAAGTATTGAGGATTTCTCTTCCACTGCATTTTCCCTTCCCTGAACTCTGTTGTACTTGAGTTATTCCTTTACTTTTGGCCACTGACAGACTTCAGTAAGCTGATCGTCTGTGGGTGAATATGGTATTTTAAAGTACACTTTAGGAGTGAAAATGACTCCTACTTAATGTTTGCCTTTCATGCTGTCTCATTTCTTTGTCACTGAAATGTTCGCAGTCTGAACTTATTAAAAATATTCAAGGTGACCCTCATCTATGTGATATCTGAAACATCCTGTAACTCCAGATGTTCCATTCCAAATACAACTAATTTATTTTCATTTCAATTTTAACTAGTTACCAGCTCCTCTAGGACAAATAAGCAGAAAAAAATGCTGCCATACTCAAAAACCTGCACTATAGAAAGAGTGATGGACTTCATATTAGAAACTACTTTGATTTATAAGTACACAGTAGGAGAACAAAAACATGATTAATGTAAAACATATTGGATTAGCCACAAGACCGGAGCACAGGGAACATAACAATTAATTAGGCTGGAAAAATGTAATTGCCAATGGTATACAACAAATATGTAATCTCAACATTCATGAAGAGGAACTGACCTGGTACCTCTGCCCCTACACTTCTAGCAGAACCTTGGCAAGTTGCTGAAGTACTTGTCTGCCTTCCTGCCAACTCCAATTTCAGCATACACCCTTTTAGACATGTAAAAACGTACAATTTATTTTCAGAAGTGTTTTCTCTGTGATGCACACTGAACTCTAGATTGTAATCCTTTTTATAATATAAAATATATACTTCCTTGGAATTGACATTCTGCTGCACAATCTTACTTTTCCAATCAGAGAACCCTTAAGACAGGGCTAAAAACTACCTTTTAAGGATCAAAGTAGCTTGTAGCTTGATGAGAGTGAGAAAATATGTGTATGTATATATATGTATTTTTTTTTCCATGCAAACTGTGCTGGGTAGGTATTGTGCCACAGAAGGAAGACCATAACCTGACCTGTGGCAGGAAGCAGAGGGCAGAGGCACAGCCACCCTCCCACATGCCTCCTGTCGCAGTGTGGTGGAAAGCAGAAGCCAGTCAGACCACAGTAAATGTGGCGTGTCAGCAGCCCTTTCACCACTGCTCCTTAGTGGAGCATGCCTGCCTGAGCACTCGCAGGCTACTCACAGGCTACCTCCACTACAGCTGCCAAAGTGCAGTAAATTAACTTTTTTTTGTTCCTCAGCAACATTTGTGAAACTGTTATTCAAGAGCAGAATGCTGCATGTAAAGGTTGACGCTTCGGAATGCTTCCTAAGGGATGCAGCTCAACTAAATATGTTTTAATATATTTTGCCTATCTCTAGGAATTAAAAAGCATGGACAACAATTGAATTTCTGCCTACTGACAGGTGAGTCCAATATAGAGATCATTAAGAGCACTCAAACCAGGTTTTGCATTATGTGCCAAAGAGCCCTTTAAGCATTTACTCCTGAGCTTCCCTCCATGCCCCCTGGGGCAGACTGGGGTGGGGAGTATTCGTGAACATTAATAGGGTCTGGATTCCTTCAGGCTTCATGTATTAGCAAAAAGAGATCTGCTAACATATTAAACAATACCTGTTTCATGACAGCCTTTGTGTCTCCAGTGGTTTCTGAATTGCCTGTTGGTTTGCCTGCCTGTTGCCCAAGCAGGCAGTGGAGGAAGGGAGTGCCCCTGTTTGAAAAGGAAAGCCCGGTTTCGTGGTCCCCTTCGTCTCCTTCAAGGAGTTTCGTGGCTCCTTCACTCGGAACCAGGAAGATGAACCCCTCTCTCCTCCTCTCGTGTCAGCATCAAAACCACGCTCTGGCAGGAAAGGGACTGCTTGACCAAACAACCCCTCCCTGGAAGCCTCCATCAGACTTCTCTCTGGTTTAGGAACAGTTTGTTTTGTCAAAAAGTGCATTTCTCTGTCTACCTCAGCCATTTAACAATGACTGATAGTCTAATCCATCTGCTCTGCTTTACTAATTTAAATGAACTTCTCAATTGGAAATTAAAGCTGCTTCCATCTCTACTGTGTTATTACAGCTGACTGTAATTACTGCATTAGAACAATGAGTATTATTTTCCACAGCACAAAGTACCGAATTTTAGAGGGTATCAGCCATCAGCTCTGAAGTCTGAACAGTCTTCAGTGGTGGGCAGCACTTAATCCAGAGAAAACAGATTTTTATACCAGGTTTTGCAAAAGGATTTCCCACGGGCAGTCTGTTTTGACAACAGTTACCACACTGGGACATGTGAAATGACTATAGTTTTTCCCACACTAAAAGTGGAGCCTGGATGACCATCAATTTCAGAAGCAGTCATGTTTGTTAACTAAACACTCAAATTCTCATATTTGCAAAGAAAAGGAGTGAAATGGGACCACTCAAAACATACTAAATTAATAATTACATTTACTTTTTAAAATTAAATTATTCCATAACATGTATTCTTCTAGGTAACACCAAGTTACAGTAAATACTAACTTTTCAATGCTTGAAGTAAGAAAAAACTAAGCAGAAGACCCATGCACTTTAAAATTCTTTTATATTTTGATAAAAGGCCTATAGTGTTATAGTGTCCATTTAGCTAGCCAAAACTCATGAATGTGAATGAGTGGCTCTTTTCCCCCCATACGAGATAATGAAAAAAAGATAGGTTACATTGAAGAATATTAAGTATGATTAGACGCTTCTCAGAAAATTATCTGCTCCTATACTAAAAGCTGGACTAACATAGGTCTGGAAAGAAGCAACTACATTTCCTCACCCCCCCATACTGTACACAACAAAGTTTACCACGTAAATATATTTGTATGAGAATAAATTGGAAAGAAACTAAATTCTCTGTCAGATTTTCCTTAACTGCAGGTTATCTACTTTCCTACTCAAAAGTGATTTAAGCCAATGGTGACGTATTGGCAAGAATCTGTCAATAAAATTCATCTCTTTGCATCAGAGTTGCTCACGATGCAAAGGCAGCAGCAGCAGCTGGCTCCTGCAGCTGACATATTTACAATCCCCTGAAGCCAGACTGGAGGAGCTGCAGCCAGGTCTGTGTGACCTTGCTGGTTTGGTGTCGGAGCACAGGAACAAAGCCTCACCCCGACCCTGAGCACACAAACCGTGCACCCACAAAATATCCACCCCAAGCTCCTGAGGAGCTCCTGCTGCCCCTGGGAGCTCCCGCCTGGCAGGTGAGCCAACAGCAGCCCAGAGAAAATGCCCAAAGTGCAGTGAGGGCAGGGCTGTGCTGCTCCACATCACCTGCTCCAGTGGGCACTGCCTGTGTCACAGCTGGCCCCTGATGCTGTTGCTTATCCCCACAGGGCCACAAGCTGCTCCACGTTCCTAAAACTGTCTTAGCAAGTGTTCCTCTCCTGCAGAAGCAGAGCTGGCATCATGGGGCACCTACATTAAACACAGCAGCAGCCCTCCTTGGTTTGCAGGTAGCAGAAATTCACAGCCTTTTTACTAGCACACTTCTGATGTGAGGAAATCTTAACCTTATGACAAGGCCAGGAAGTCTTGGGCTAGACTGGTAAGCAACTGCACCCTTCTTTTCCCTACAAGAAGTATTCTGTTGGACTGGTGCTGGCAGGGCTCCCTGGGAAGTCACGTGTTCTGGCATTTACTCTTTTAAGGCAGTATATGGTTCCTCTTATAGCTTCTCAGAAGCAGCACGCAGATGTCCCTGTATTTGTTACATTCACACCCCATTTCAGGACTTCATTTCCAAACATGAGGTTTGGGGTTTTTTCCCCAGAATTATTAGAGAAAAAAGAAAATTCTGTCTTCCTCAAAACTGCAGGTGTGAGGTAGCTGGCCAAAGCACTACCTGCATCAGCCCTTCACCCTTCTCTGGATTCAGAGCAACCTCTTCCAATCACACAAAGATAATCACCCCAGCTGAGAAACCTCAAATGTGAGAACTGCTCTGACTGACAAAAGCAACCCGGGTGGGGCTGACAAAAAGCAGCATTTAATCACAGGTCTCAGCATGCAGAGTTGCTATCACAGCATCCACACTACTGTCGGCAATCACAAAGCACGCCAGGTGGATGTTTACTTATTGTACATGTGAAATTCTAAATGTCTGGTGTAGTTTATCCCGTGCTGATCCCAGTGCACACACTGCCGTAGCCTGCGGATCCTCACAGGAATTGCACAGCCCAGCTTCTGGCACAGGAGACAGCTTAGGGCTCACTTCAAGAGCTCTATATAAACATCTCTGGATTTGTACCTCATACCCACCTGAGACTGAAAAAGAGTGCCAACAAGTGTATATGGAGATACCATCAGCCACCATTCCTTAAAAACAGCTTACAAAAGTATTCTGGCAGTACCATGTACTACCCTCAATTTTTCATTTTTTGCAAAAGTAAGAATTGCTTTCTCATATTAATTCTCTCAGCACTGAGGTTTCAAACCTTCTTTTTGGGAAGGCTTTGTTGCAGTCGCTTTGGGGATGAGGTTAGCTGGTAACTCCTCCATCTGGAAGCTCCATTAATTTTTCTTTCGCTTAATCTGGTGGTTGCAAAATAGATGCTTGCATATGTCTATTAACTGATGGCAGGAACTTATCTTCAAGTAGCTCCATTCTTCTGTTCAAGGTGCACAGAGCAGCAGTGGATAACTGTATGTTCCAGCCAAAGGCTCTTTCATAGGAAGTGCCCAGAGCTGGCGAGGCTCTGTGTGTTCAAAGCCATCGGGGAGCTGGTGAAACCCTGGGTTTATCTCTGTGCCTCACAAGGCATGTGCTGGTAGCCCTCAGCACTGGCTGAGATAGGACAGCTTGCAAGCTAAACCTCACAGTAACGGCTTTATTGTTTGGGTTTGTTGCGTGGGGGTCTTTTTGCATAGACTAATTCAGGCCAGAAAAGTTACCTCGCATTTCCAAAGCCCAAAATAAACCATATCCAAACACAAGGATTACACGGATTTCCTGCGAAAACCATGAAAATCACAAGCTGAAAACTGTGGATTATGTTGTCTTGTTGTATGGGTTTGTTATTTTTTCCTGGTAAGGTGTACTTCTAACTGGTCAGAGAAGATTTGGATGAGACTTTCATTTCTCAGAAAGCCGCTCTCAGATACATACCATGCTTTGAAGTCTTGGGTATGAAATATTTTAGGCTGACAAACACCCATAGCCATGCACGGCAGCTAATGCTATGGAATTAAAGTTGGGATGGTCCTGAGGGGGCTGGGAAGAGCAATGGGAGTTTACAACCCAGGCAGCTGCTGAAGCAATGCTAAGTGACTTCCCATGCTAGTAAGGGGAAGAAAGGAAAACTGGGAAGGCAGAGAAATTTTACTTTACAGCTTCACTACCTTTTGCTATTAGCATCATGTGTCCTGTCTTCACTGAGGATGAAATCACTGCAGAGAGCTGTTCACTTTAATGCAGGGGCGCAAGAGGAGATAGAGAAACTTCCAAGACGGCAGAGAGACTTGAAAAAGGCATATCAAAATGGAATAGCGTACTTCCCCCTCTGACCACACACACAGCTCACCAGACCACATCAAAGGATGTTAAAAGGAAAAAGAAAGCAAAACCTAAAAGGGAAAAAAGAAATATTTGCCAAAGAAACTAACTGACAACATCTTGTCCAAGTGGTGTATCATAGCAGACAAAACTGCTAACTGTTATTCCCATCTCTTCTCTCACAAGACTAGGAGCAGTGATATTGGGTCACACCAGGTCACTACCTGGTGTCAGCAACTCCCATACACACACTCTTCCCTTGAAACTGGAAAGCGGCACCCAAAATGATCCAGCAGCTCCTGGCAAACAGCAGTTCACAGACCCACTTCCTGAGAGCCGGAGTCCACATCCTATTTCATCATCCTCTCCCTGGGCCAGCACAACCACTTGCCGTACCCATGAACAGTTTTGGCCACTGTCGCCCAGCACTCAGCAGCAAGGGCACCATGGCAATAACCTTATCGTGCCCTTTGCTGATAAAGGCCTTCCTCTTGCTTGTTGTGAACCTGATGCTCTCATGTTTCACTGGGCATCCACTGGGACTTCAGGGCAGTCATTTCTGACATGATCCCTCACCAGCGCTCATGGTCCTACCAAAGGCTGCCCCTACCACCAGCCCTCTTTCAAGCCAGAGAACAGAAGGCTGTTTAAGGGTCCTGACAAGAATATTTTCCTCTGCCCTCTTTACTTTTACAGTTCCACTCTACAAGCCTTTAGATAGCCTGCATCTGCTATGCCAGGTAGACAGGCACTGTTCGTTTCCACTGGAACAGGATTTTAAATTTTGCTCTGTCCTTACACTTAGTCTTTTTCCACTGTTTGGTGTTATTCAGCAGATCACTGAAGCTAAAACCAAGATGGAAAAGGCAAGCCATAGTTAAGGTCAAATGAGGACATGTAACCACTACCTGCTCTTTAGAACGATGCTAAAATGCTTGGTAAACTTGGAGGGAGAATTTAGCCACCTCTTTTAGAGGTCTGGTCATATTCCATTACCTAAATAATTTTTTCTAATTGCCACCAATGCATTTCTGAATGAAAGAGCTTCAGAGAGGCTTACATAAACGTGGAGAGTTTGACAAAACAGTTTCTTCCTTTCATGGAATTCCAAGATCATAAAAATTTGAAATTAGAAATAATGTTATTTTAGTTTAACAGCTGATCTACCAGAACACTGTATTTCCTTTAGTGCTTGAAACTGTCAACACCTGTGTCAAATAAATGTCTGCCTGACTTGGGAGATGGGTACAAGCCAAAGTAACAAAACATTTTAAGTTGACAGTACTACTCCAGGGTCCTGAAATGAGACTGCATTTGTAAACATCCATATTTGAGAAAGAAGGCTATAGCAGTGGTTTTGATTCCTTTCTCACTGTCATAATTGAGAAAGATGGCTGAGGTGAAAACTTTTGATGCATTTATTTGATACATCTCAAAATACTAAAATTATTTTCCCATACAAAAACTTAAATTTGCTGTAAAATTTTCAGAGTCTTACAGACAAAATACTAGGAAAAAGCCCCCAACTTTAGCAAGATAAGGCTTATAGGGAGAGACAGTATCAAAAGGTGAAACTATAAAAAGACAGTAGACCAAGTTTGATGACTTAGAACAAGGAAATCTGTAGGAATACAGTACCTTTCCACCATCAGAAATCCATACCTCTTACATGAGAAAGAGTCAGACTTTTTCCATTTCCATCCCTTTATTTCACAAAGTCTTTGTGGGTTGATAAATCTCACCTTGGTGTCCTGCACGAACACCAAACCATTATTTTGAATCATTGCCTTGGGTGAACTTTGCTTGAAAATATTCCCTCAGGTTATTCAAAAGAATGTTTGCCAACAAAGCAGCTTGTAAAAATGCAGGCTGAGCAGAAGAGAGATATACTGGTATTATTTTCAAGATCAAGCAAAAGACCCCTATACACTTCAGCCAAGGAAGAGAGAGTTTTTCTTTCCTGAACATTCAAGGACAGCCATTTATAAGGTTCTAGCTGTAAGAGTGCATTCTTAATGACAACCACATCCCATTGAGTATCTATCAACCAATCCCTTTTGGATCAGAAAGGGAATCATACATACTGGAGCTGATTCTCCAACAATGGCTTTTAGTATAAATAAAAACTTTTTTTCTTTTCACAGTCTAAAAATGTTCTTGAACTCTACTATGCTAGCATTAAAAAAAAATTCAATTACCCTGATTTCAATTTCATCTGAATACAGCATTATTGATATGAAGTTTTAGAAAGGATGAAAACAAAGTATAGCTATTTTCATAATTAATGCCTTTTAACCAGAAAACTATTTCAGGCATTGGAAAGTAGAGCAGAAATTATATTTGAGGAGTACTAGGAATAAGCCTTACATAACTCTTGACCTAAGGTAAACATCAAAAAAGTGATGCTTATATTAAAAAGATAACTGATCACTTCTATTTTTGTAGCACCAGCAATGGAACAGAATTCCATTCCTGAATAACATTTAATATATCACGTATTAGGATACTATCTGCTCAGCTGCTTTTTTTTTTTAGTGCAAAAATATAGTCAGAAATCTGTCCTCTGAATATTTTAATGTATTTAAAGTACTTTTATGCAGAACAACTCTGAGGCGCTCTAAATTCTATGATGTGTGAAACACTTTGACCAACTATGTCTCAGCTACAGTTATTAAATTACAACTCATATAATGCTGTCTGACATATTCCATCATGGTATTTTGTAGAACTTCACAGAAATTATCTTTTTCATTTGTCTTTTACCCAGCCTAGCTATTAAGCAAACTTTTCAGTTTTTAGGAAAAAGCATGTTCTGGGCAATTCCAAGAACCATGTGCAAGGTAATGGGCAGAAGGCAGAATACATCATCTGCATTATTTAAAATTTAAAAAATACCCAAGAGTTTGAAAATGGTGGAAAATGCATAGTGAATGAGTAGGCCTCAGGTAAAGACCATCTTACACCGCTGACAGAAAAAGTGGTGGATCATCTATCCACTAACTGGTGGATTTTGAGATGATAGGAAAGAATATTAGGCATAGATACTGTCATCCTTCCATTACATATGCAGCTTTAATTATAATTTTACTCAGCTAAAATGAAACTGAATTCTAAAGTTGAGGAACAGAGGATTGAAAGTTTGCACAGACAATTTACACCTCTAGCTTCATCCACACACAGGAAAACGGTGTCTTCCAGTTTTTCAATGCTGACTTTGCAACCCGAGCAACGGCTTTAAAAGCACAAGTCTTCTGGTCTGTGATCTCCTAAACTCAAAATGGAAACAGAAACTCCATCATGTGGGAGCGTAGTGACCCCACAGAGCTCACAACGCTAATGTGAACTTTCATATTTCATTTACTAGCCAAATTAAGTGAATGGAAGAACAGCAG
Source organism: Pomatostomus ruficeps (assembly GCA_013400735.1). Lineage (NCBI taxonomy): Eukaryota > Metazoa > Chordata > Aves > Passeriformes > Timaliidae > Pomatostomus > Pomatostomus ruficeps. The sequence goes on along the minus strand of VYZT01018142.1, from coordinate 109,945 downwards.
GCATGGGGGCCCCTGTCTGGAACTCCATGTATTCGCCTACTCTAAAACACCCTCTCTTCTAAAACAAAATGACAGCCTGAGATGAGGATCTTCTTCAGCTTCCACAACTGAGTACCAAGTGTTGTTCTGCTCAGAGCTCTGTTCCTCCCTCTAACTGAGGCACCAGAAATCCCTGGCAGGCTGCCACACAACAAACCCACAAGACCTTGCTTAAAACCAACCTACGTCGTCAGATGTCTTTTGAGCTAAGGAGCCTGAAAACCTGTGCTGCAAGGCAACCACAGAAGCTGGAACAGTTTTTAAGAGAAGACTGTTCAGACCAGTCCCTAGAAGGAGATAAAAGACTATGTAAATGAGTGTCATAATTATCTGGTAGACAAGCTTTGGTACTCAGGATTCACAGGTTTTATTTTTAGTTCGGAAAGGAAGTATGCTTTTTATGGTCAATCCCAGTTGGCCTCTTTCTGCTTTCACCGCTCTTACCACTCTAGCAAGAGAAATTACAGTACTTCTCGCTCGGCTGCTCATAGGTTTTCCTGTAATGATTATGTGAAATGGGGATGAACTGATCCTTGCGTTGTTTTTCATAGATTTGTACAGGAGAGGTAGTCACAACCAGAATTAATTTCATAATTAATTTCATACTTATGCTTTCTACAAAATTCCGGCTTTACATTTAATGAGCTATCTACTCAGCTCAAGCAGTAAGTTCAGACACAGTATTAGGGATCTATCATCCAGATTTGGTTTTATAGAAAGAAAATACAAGTTCTACAGAAGTGGAATGGCAAGACCTTGAGCACATTAAGGAAATCTTTCCACCTGCAGACCCTCAATACCCAGAAATACGACTTCCTTAGATTATAGGGTATTTTTCCTCTGTATAACCAGAAATCTTTTTTCTGTTCAAGCAATCACACTTTCTTTTTATTTTAAGAAGCATTTTCTTCGGATCACCCAGCGGTTTGCGCTAGAGCGGCGTGTCACCCACAGCCTGGCGATGAGTGAAGAAGGCCCCGCCGTGACTCACTGTCCCCTCAAATAACCTCCAGACTGTTCCGACCAGAGCTGCAGCACAGCGCGCTGCCTGCTGACTCAAACAGATGCACCACGGCCTCATTCCCTCGCCGAGCACGGTGCCTTCCCTGTGCCATTAAATATGATTCATACACAGCACAGTGCCAAAATCAAAAGAACAGATCAACATTAGCAGACAGTAAATTCTAAGTCTGCTCCTCTTTGAATATTACATGCAAATAACCTGGTATAATTCTGCGTATAGCAACTTGCCCTTCAACCTCAGCAAGGATGTTACAAATTTACCACCTTCAGTACAAACACACAGTCGGTTTGACCGTGTAAGCACCCAAAAGAAACATCAGAGATGCCTGACACCAAAGTAAGGTAAATATATGCCAGTGTTTTGCATCAACTGGTTGTTAACTAGCAGACTGTGGTGAAAGCACCGACATCAAAAGTCATTAAAACCATGTCCAAGAAACACCTTCAGATTTGAGAGATTCTAACATTCATCTCTACCCCTCAGAAAAGGAGCCAGTGCCTTTGGAAGAAAGAAGGACGTGACAGAAGAGCTTTTGAGCAATGCTGTCAGACAGCATGGCATGAAGCAGTTCCTGTCTTGACAAAAAAGTCACAGAGAGAGACAGACTTGGCTAATAATCCCATCCTTTTCAACCAGACAGGATGTGGTTCTACAACAAAAGAGACACTATTGACTCCATTAACCTACAGTGCTGGAAACAAGTCATGAAAAATGTATTAATTTCCACTGCTCATTACCACCCCCAAAATAGCTGCTACAGGCTTACCTATCACTTGCAGTATTTTTCAAGAAAATACTGTAATCCAGGGAGAGCAGCATTTCCTAACTCAATATTTTTTCTTCAAGAACAAATCTGTGCGTTAAACCAAGTGTTTTCATCCGCTGATATTTTCATATACGATGAATTCATCCCTTCCTATGGTATAATGCAGACTCTCAAACTAAAAGAATCGATCTTGCTGCCTAGACTTAAAAGGTTTCACTAGCAAGGAGTTTAACTTTCAGTTTTCAGTGATGTAAATTGAGGGGGGGCGGTTCTAGTAAAGCAATAAACTGGGTCAGGATATACACTTTGAGGTTGTTACTAATATGGAGATCAGCAACTAATTGTGTGTACAGTTTACGTGGCTACAGCAATTTTGTCCAGTGATACTTGAGATCTGTGCCATAATCCATGAATATAAATTTAGAACTAATTTTTTTTCCACAAAAAGTCTGTCGTCATTAAAGCATCATGCCAGCTTGTATGACCAAGGCATCTAGGTCTTTTGCACTCCATGACCTGATAAACAGAAATACCCATTTATTTACATATCTATCTGTATACCTCTATTTTTTTGATCCCTTTCCCCAACTTGGGCTCCATAAATTCAAGATGTGTTAAGTCATCATGTGGTTTTGGCATTAGCTCACAGAACCTTTTCGTGCCTTTATCTGTTTTTACAACTAATGACAACTTCAAATTAAGACAGCCGGCTTACTGTAATAAATATCAATTTACAATGATAGTAATTTTAGGTTTTGCCACTAAAAACACACAAACTGTCAATATTTCACCTTTATAATGTATTTGTGAGAGTTGCTTATACTCATCAAGTAACTTATTCCCCTGCCATCCAAATAATGATCCTTCCTTTCTCAAACCGAAGATGAACAAGAGGCTCGAGCATTGTGTTCAGTGTCACAGGAGCATGAGGGGTTTTGTGGGAGTACTCAAGCTCTTAGAAGTTCCCGGGAATGCCCCTCTCAGAGATGTTATTCACTCCTGTGACGTGTCAGAGCACAGCATGTTGGGGATTGCACCACCAGCCCCAAATGGGATTTTGTGAGGAGTCAACTCCCATCCTGGCATACCCAAGAGCATCAGAGCACAGCCACCTGCAACTCACAGCAAGTGAGAGTCTCTGCCACCCTCTGCAGCTGCACAGGGACAGGGAGATCCCGGGGAATTGTTCAACCAGCCACAACCCACTTCCGTTCGCTGCAGGCCCTCCGGCCCTCCGGCGCTGTCCTCGGCAGCCAGACAAAGCAGCGAAGGCACATGAGCAGACACGGGGAAAGCCTGCATTTTAGCCACGGAGACTGCACCCTCCTCAGGTGACTGAACACGAGTTGTCTCATGCAAATGTGCCCTTCATCACTCCAGAGAAGCATTTCCTGGAGGCGACTGCATCCTGTGTGTCCTGTGAACTGCTGTGACTGAGCATGTACAGACAATACTGGAACATGGCATTCAAGCTCCAAAAGGGAGCTGTGGAGAGGAACTGAACAAATCAAACATCCTGTCCTCTGAGAAAAACAAAGGCTGCATAAAGGAGATTCTCATTAATAACCCTGTACCTCCACAGAAAACGCAAAGCTCTCTTTCCACTGTCCTTGGACTGACTCACATGGAAAGCACAGCTACAAGAGGGACGTGCAGGGTACCAGCACCATGCAAACACAGCTGAGGAGCACAAGAGGGGATGGAGGATCCAGGACAATGAACAAACACCAAATGGCTCTCGGGCATTGTAAAGGGAGTAAAAGAAAAGGAACAAATGGCACATTGACACATGTCATGCCTGCATTTGTATGTTAACTTCTTTTTTTTTTATTTGTCTAGACTATTATGGTTTCAAGTTTCTTTACAAAATTAAGGTTATTGAAGCTGAATCATCAGCAAACTGCAGAACTAGAGATTCCACAAAGGGAGAACTTTTAGAAGAGAAGTTCTGAAACTAGTGAGAAATCTTTAAGGAGAAGAACTCTGTTCTAAACTTCGTTTCTAAGTCAAAGCTCTAGCAAACAGGACATGGCACAGGACAAGGTGTCTGTAACTCTGAGCCTTGGACCTGACCTCAAAGAGCATGTTCTGTACACTGCCCTGGCAAACCACACTACGAGCACAGCATTCAAAAGTGTGGTCCAGAGGACCTTTTATCTGTTATGGCCACAGGAAGCAACTCATCACAAGGCTGCTAAATACATCTGTGCATTTCCTCAGAAATCTGGTTAGCCTCCTCAAAAACCACTTCAGGAGGGGTTGTGTGGCTGGGAATGAAAAGCTTTCTCTCTGTTACATGGAGAATCATCTCCAGTCTGGCTGAGATGATGTCCCTACAGATATCAGTCTTGTTAAACAGATCCTTGCGCAAGACCTGGCAAAATGAGGAAGAAAACGGGATGAAGAGAAGAATGGAGCTGATCATGTGTCTAAAGTGAGGAATTCGTAGACATCACAGATAAGGGATCAGTGATTCCTCAACCCTGGACTATATTGTGTCGCATTTGTGAAATGATAACATTGCCCTGCCTGTGACCATCACCCCAGGCGCTGTTATGCAGAAGTGGTGTGGGAGGTTTCCTGCTTTCGGTTTTTCTTCCCAGAGCTCTGATGAAAGCTGTACGAGTACCACACTGGCAATCTGGGGCTCTGCACAAACAAACATATGTATTCCTTTCAGTATCCACTCCTCTATTCAACATACCACCTGGAATTAAGGCGAGGGATTCTCTCCCATTCTTCCCTCCAAGAATGGCAAGAAAGACAGCATGAAAACATCACTACAAGGAAGCCAAAGGAAAAACCTACTGGACTTCATCCTGTTCTGTTCTGATCTGCAGTCTTTTGTGGCAGCAGTAATTCTCCTTTCAAAGGTAAAATGGAGGAAACTGCTACCACCAGATATTCTGTGATTCTATTTATCTCAGCAAGTAGGCTCTATGTGTTCTGGTGAAAGAGCAGAAGCATTTGAAACACCTTCAGAGAAAAGAGCAGGGAGAACAAAGACTCCCCCTTTTGACACCAGTGAGCTCCTGCAACAGTTTTCTGAATTTGGAAGATGATGACCCTATATTCTGGCAGTCAGTCACTTACCTGAAAAGGCTATGTTTTAGTTTATACCTCATTCTGGCTACTGTGGAAAAAGGGCAGACCAGCAACGGCTGGAGACTGAGTCTTTTGCATTAACAGGATCAATCTAGACAAAAGCTAATGCTGAAACAGAAGAAAAAAGTCAAAACAACCTGAAGAAGTGGTAAATAGTGCAAGTAGAGAGCACTGTTTCCCCAGTTCCCCTCACACCCATGGTTTTTTTTGCTTTTTGATGTGAATTCCAAAATCGCTTTTTTCCTCTGCCAGCAGCCTCCACCCCAGCACAAGCCCCTCAGACAGCTCTGGAAGCACCATCACTGCTTGCAGTGTTATCAAATAGCAGCAGAGAACTAAAGCAGGCTCCAGTCACAGCCTGGAACCAAAGTCGTTGAAGCAGACAACTCCACTGCTTTCACACCTGTCCTGTTACTGGTGCTATCTCCTTTCAAACACTGAGACAGAACCTCCTATCTCTAAACATGCAGCACATCCTGGACGCAAAGGAAGCAGTGAATCCTTTCTCGGCTTAGCAGCAATCCCAGCAGACAAATTAGGGAATTACAGAACAACATAGAGCCAAATTTTTGCATGACTGCTGAAATCTTACCAAAATTGGAAATCAGAAAAACTGAGGGGAAAAGAAGTCTTCTTTACTATTTCCATGCCTCAGAATCCTAAGAAATCACAATTGAACTCATCTCTTCTCACAAAACTACTCAAGAGAATAACTTCTCAATAATATTATAATTCCAGCCTTCATGGTTGAAAGCTAAGCCTAGAACTACGAACAGGCTGCAAATCATTGCTGCATGAATCTGGAAAAATCAATCAGCTCTGTAAACTACCTTGTTAATCTTGAAGCAGAGCACTACTGAGTCCATGCCCAGGTGGCAGAACTCTGCCCTTTCTCCACATACAGCATGAAGAAGAAATTTTTGCTACTGAATTTCATCACTTGGTCTCAGACAGGAACTACATTATTTCCTGCACTCCACAACTGCTCCTACTTGCAAACTCATTCCCTCAGAGGATGACGAATGTGCAGGACAGCTCAATGAGCAGTAAACTGTAAAGAACAAAGAGAGCACAGGTTTTGTCTGCAAGGCAGAAGAGACAGAAATATGGTCTGGTGAACTCATCAAAGTCACTGAGGATGGGGAGGGTGTTGGGAGATTCTGTGAAGGTGGATCCAGGCTACGGTCTCTGTCACAGGACTCCCCAAACCATGCATTAAAAAAGCCCAAACAACTCTGTGCACAACAAATGCCTTGAAGAGCATGATAAAACCAATGGCCAAGAATTACAACAGTTGAAAACATGCAGGATTGAAAGGCACTTTACATAAGGGGGGTTTTTTAACTTCTTGTTTTCACTGCTCTAATGGGAAGGCTGTTTGAACACAACGCTGCTTTTAAAAAACCCCTCCAATCTTACTAGCCTTACTTATTACAGTTAATTTGTGAGTAGTCCATACCCACCTTCTCAACCCTACCTTGGAAATGGAAAATAAGGCTCAATCCCTGACAAATAAAAATTACTGGATTTACATACATACATGGTTACCAATGTTCTTTGGCTCCTCACAATTTTGGGTCATGGTTGAAAACAGAATTTCAAGGGAGAAGCAAGTATCTGCTTTGGCCTAATGACTTATTTTCCATAAGAAATTTGATATAAACAATTCCTGGGTTTTCTCCATTTGCTTTTTATAGTCAAAATGTTATTGCTCGCCAACATAACAATAGTATTCACAATTTATTGTGTTTTATAAATCTTGCAATGACTTCCCCATTTTCTCCCACCTTCATCTCTCATTTATGAAAATAAACAGATCTTTTATTTCATTTCAAAGACAAACTCTAAAGGCAATCAACAAAAATCTGGACTACATTAATTGAAAAATCCATACTGAAACTATACCAAGAAAGCAAACTGCAGCTAGAATTTTAAACTCACAGTGGAGATGCTAAGACCCTGGTTAACACCAGTGAAAAAGGCACATACGTGTTAAAGAGAAGCATTTTCCTGATAGAAAACAACTGGCTATTAACTACCTTTCATGGTGTCACTGTGCTGGAAACTTCCATGGCCAAGTAACAGACCTGTACTTTCTTTATACAGTTACATTGTGTAAATTAAAAAACCAAACCCATCAGTGTCTCTCTGTAAACACATATACTAAAATATACATTACAATACCATCAATATATAAAAGGGATTGGTTAGAATACTGTAAAGCCAGGGGAAAAGCTAGTCTGTCTTCCCTACTATCCAAAATTTAATTAAAACAACACTAACAGAAAGACATGGTACGGCCACCAAACAGCTGACAGCTTTGCAGTGTTTTGGGCAGGGCAGGAGAGGTGTCACACACAGGATCCCCAAAAGGCAGCCAAACCCAGCAGCAGTCAAATGACACCCAACAGCACCAACTGCCCCTGGCTGCAGGTGTGGAATGGCTGCCTGTCCTGCTTACATCTGTACATTGGATGTGTTTGTAGCATTTAAGGACATGGCATCGGAGATTTTGTCACTGAGAGGAAGCTCAGGTTAGATATTCAGAGGAGGGTTTAAAAGGCACAATAAAAAGTGCCATGGTTATTCTAATAAATGATCTAGCATAGAATCCTACATGTGCCAATAATGTCATTTGTATTGAAGGAACTCCAAGTACGTCTATCATTAAAAGATTGTGCAATTGCAGCAGCCAGAGATGTTGAAATCCACATTCTACAGCAGTGGCAGTAATTTCAGAGCTGTGTGCCAAAATGTGATTACTCACAGTTCACTGGGTATTTTGATAGTAACACAGGAAAATAGCTTGGCATAGAAAAACCATATGATCAATTAAGAATGCCATCAAGCCCCCCTGAGGCATAACCTTCTAGTGGTATGAATACCACAGCACGTACATAGGTTGATTAACTTCCAAGATATAGGTTTCATATATATAAAGCACAGAAAAATCAAAACTATTAATAAGAGACCATATGGAAAACGATATAAATTCTTCCCTAACAAAAGCCCCTCTGGGATTATCCAAGTCTAAAGGAAACACAAATTGCTGCATATTCAGGCACACATCAGAGCTGTATTTCTGCCTGACCACATTTTGGAGGTGGAGGAAAAACAGCAGAGTCACAGCAGCTTCTCTGCATATTGCACATTTTAGTCAGGCTTATAAAAACCATCCAGGATCCCTCCACCTGCAAATCAAGCCAAACACATTTCTCTGCTGCAAGTGCACCAGGGTCCTGACTGATCAGACACTGCTGCTGCCTGCAGCTACCTTCACCAGCAGAGCTGATGGCACTTGGAGGAGGTTCCTACAATTCTGCCTGTCTAGGTGGTGGCCTGACATCAGTTTGATAAGAAGTTCAACAAACGCTCTGATGCAATCTCAAACCCGCAACTGCTTTTTTCCACAGGGCAGCATCCTACTAGACAGTAGATAAGCATCAATAAATAAATGCACACAGTGATTCTATTTTAGTTTTACGTTATTTTCAAGATGACAAGAGTTCTAAAAGACATCTCTGACTTAATGTAATTCCTCCACAATTGTCCGTAACTGCCCCAAATACTGCTCCTGAATAAAGTGGACCGTGAGTCTTAGAAGATGACTGCACACAAATGCCTATCACTCTACTTGCCAATACACCATCAATAGCTAATTCATTACCAGCTCTCAAACTACCTTGTGAATGTGTCTTACCCAGGAAGCAAAGCAGAATCGATTAGGTCTGTCCTAAGGAATCTAAGAGAAGCAGACAGCTCAAAAGGGGGGTGGGGGGTGCCCATTCTTCAGGATTAAAAGGAATAATCCTCAAACTGCCTCAAACTTCAGTAAAGCATCTGATCCCAGCAACGTTATACAAACAGTTCACAGAGGTGTTGATGCCTCTTCACTCCACAGTCGGGTACAATTCACTACTAACAATACTCCTGAAGGAAATGTCTTATAGTGCCTCTTCAAACTATCCTCTCTGTAAGCTAAAAAGATATATCCTGGCATTTGTGTAGCGTTCATGCAATCATGATGTGAAAAAAAGAGCGGATTTTATATTTAGAAGCAATAAAAAAGTTCAATGAATCATTTGGACTAAAGGACTTCAAGTTAAAAGTACTGTAATTTAGAATAGTAAAAGCACTACTACAAGCAAGAGCATATGTGGACAAAGAGAAATTCTGGAATCAAAACCAACAGGCTTTAACGTGGTAACAGAGCCTTACAGAACTCTGAATCACAGGATCACGGAATATGCTGAGTGGGAAGGGACCTACGAAGATCATCCTATCCCAGACAAATACACCCAAACACACAGGAACATAGTTCCCTAAAAAGCCAGTTACACTCAAATACAAAAAATGAATGAAAAAAATCTGTAGAACACAAAAATATTTTGGCCGTACTTATATTAATATAAAGTTTTATTGTTATACTTTCAAAATAACTAAATATATCAGCCAATGATAAGAAGTACTACTCAGCTCATTTCAGGATGCAGCCAAATGTTTCAGTGATTCCAACAACATCTATCCATTCACAATCAGTACTTTATTCCTATTGTGATGGTACTAATACAGTTTGCAGCAACTCAGTATATGCATTTAAATCTCAGCAAAGCCCCTCAAATTAAATATGTAAGAATTTTCAAAGCCATCTGAAACTAGAGCTAAGAACAGAAATATAATTTTGTATCATTTATTAAAAGAAATGAGGTACTTACCCAATGTCCTAGACTCAAAATTGATGAGAAATTTCAAATTAAAATACTCAGTCAGGATTTTTTCAGAATGATGCATTATATGTAAGAATAGTTAATTTTTTTCTTATACAGTTCTATTCAAAAACTGGCTATCTAACAGACCACGTCTTTTCCATAAAGCAGTCAAAATGGAACACAATAGCAGCTAATAAAACACAAAAAACATGAATAAAATACTTTTTTTTTACCCATGACTAGTGTAGACCCTCTGAGATTTGGTAGACAAAAAATAAACACTATATCATTAATTGTGTTAATAATTCACCTATCTGTAAATAAGAAGTCAGACTTACTCAGGGTTACATGAGGTCTGCTATATTTCTCTAGTAAAATATTAATCACTGCCAAAGGATATTATTTTCAAAGATCAATTCCCTAATCAATAGAAGTCTATTTTGATTGCTTACAAAATCAGCCTAATGAATACTTTTCTGAAATTGTTTTGGTTCCCCAAGACCTTATACAGCCCTACATTTATAGTTAACACTGATTCACCTTCTGGTATTAAAGATACTGTATGAAACAATGCTTTAAACATGCAATGCACTTTAAGATACAATACCTCAAAGAATTACCAATAACTATTGCTGAAGCAACCTCAGGCTTTACTGCAAGGAAGAACAGATAAGTAAGGGGGGAAAAACCCAATCACAAACTAAAGTTTCACTGTATGTCCTTTCCCCGTTTACGTGAATGTATCATGCAGCAGACGCCAGAAAACCAGAAGTGTTCTAAACCTGCGGAGGTCACAAAGTGGTTTCATGATACCTGATGAATTTCAAAAAATTAAATATTTTCAGTGTTGTTCCATCACCTATTTAGGACGGACATCATCCTAACAGGACGGACTTTGCAAAGAGAAACACAAGTGTCTTCAGTTTAAGTCTTTGCTTTTTCTTTCAAGAAGTCATTAAATGTGTCTTTGCCATTTCTAGTCCTTGACTCAACTTCCTGCTTTGGCCAGCAGCTGGAAGGATGTTAATCCAAGGGTACAAGAAAGGAAGTGGTAAAACAATATGCTCCCAGCCCTGGCCTCTGCATGTGCACAGAGAATGGATTTTGAACCTACAGCATAAAAATAAAACCTGGATTCAATGAGGACAAGAAAATTGCTCAGCAGAAGAAACCAACCTGTGCCTTCAGCAGCCTTCTCCCTCCCATCACTACTCCCCTCCTGACAATTCCAGGTACTCTGTGATGAGGCAGTAACTACATCTTAGTTGCCATCACGAGTGGTATGACCTGCAGCCAACCAGCATTTCCCTTCCTCCTGCACAGCTGGGGCAAATGTAGAGCCACCAAATCCACGAGGGGTTCAGAAACACTGATCACATCCATACCAACATAAATGGTGCAACAGGAAGTTCAGAAAGTAACATCTGTTCCCATACACAAATGCACCTGGAAAGAACTGGCAAGTACTTCAGGAGACTGCTCTTGTGACAGCGAAGTCAGGAATAGAGGACATAGGGCGTTTACTGCTTAAGGGTTTGTTTTCAAAAAAATGTGTATGATAGTCACTTTGTTAGAAAATGAAGTTAGCAGAAAGTTTAGGATGCTATGATACAAAATACAGATTGCACTCAGCTATTCTCCTCATTCAAGTTAAATGCCTCAAGCTGACAGTCTGTTCCTGAACTTTCCTATGTTCAGTTTTGTCTTAGAAGTTAAAATAAATTCAAAAAGCAAACATACAAGATGCACAACATCAAATCGTTGCTAGAACAACTTCAGCAGAGTATGAGGCTGCTGTGGAAATTTGACTTTCCCTGTCCTCAAGAAATTTACATGTATGAAAAAGATTGCCCATAATAAATGTACCACAGAGAGCCCATTTATGATGCTTTAGCACCTATGACTTTTGTCTCCAAGTACTTGATTTATCCTGTTTTAGTGTAACTGAAGGCCTGCAACATCTGCCAGCAAAAGAAGTTTCTGTTAATGGCAGGTAACTACCAACATCTCATTTCACAGTCTTTTTCAAATGCAGAGCCCTGAGAATGACAAAATGAAACAAACAAACAAAAAGTATAAATCAGAAGTGATCAATACAATTCAAGTACAGACGATGCATAATAAAAATAGACAATAGCACTTCATTCTCACATACATGTCTGCTTAGTTCACAAGAGTTTAGTGCAAAGTGAAAGAATATTTTTGTGTACTGCGGGTGACAGAGCTTCTGGATCTGAGATTGAGGTGGGTTTAAGCTACAATGCCAAAAAGGGGAGGTAGTAGCACTTACCCTTTCAGCATCAGTGAGAGACCTTAGCAGCAACAGCTGCCTTGTTTGTATGCCAACAACCGAAATTCCAGGGGAGCTGAAGGACAGACTTCCTTAGGACTACCAAAAAAGCCTCCTTCATTTGCAAAATGCAGAACTTTCACCCTAACCTAGGAAAACACAGTCTCTGGTCCTGACTGCAACATTTTTACTTTATTGAGACATGAGTTGCACCTGAAGCTCCAGTGTCCCGGCTGTATGAGAATGGGAGGAACAGGAACGCACCAGGCCCTATGCATCCACACAGTCACGTGTAACCTACTGAAGCAGCCTTTACAGAAAAAGTGCTTCACATTTTGGGGGGGTTTTCCACACTGTAAGTTGGATATTGAGACGGCATACAACACCTGGTATCCACCGTTAAGCACAGAAGAAACTGCTGGAATGCTGGGAAAGAAGAAAAAGAAACTCATAAAAGTCTAATTATGCTTTCCATAACTCATCTTACTCAAGTGAGCATGACGAGAGCAGTGCTTCAGTATTGCACAGCTGACAAGTTATTAATGCACAGAAGCAGCAGTGGAGATTTGAACAGTGGGTGGCTTTCGAAATTAGCTGCCAAGTGGATTTGACAGGTGTAAAGCCCAGCTGCTCCTCCTGCCATCACAAGAAAAACACTGAGCAGTAGCTTGAGGATGGAAGTCTCCTGGCACAGCTTTCCTTAATCTGGACAGCCACCCTTGGGATGGAGGACAAGTACCATGCTGACATCCCTCCCTCACTGTACAGACCCTCAACAGGTATGGTTCAGAAGAGGTTTCTTGAAACATTTTTAACATATAGAGAAAAATATTCTGTGTGTGTATCTCTATAAATAGCTCTATATACACACAACCTATAAATACACACCCACACATATATATAATGTATGGATTTACAATACAAGTCATAATTTATATAAACAGCAATAAGTAAGACTGTGAGTGATGAGTCTGATGGAGATACACCATCAGTCATCTTCCAAAGCTCAAGCTCTGCAAGCTGAATTTCCACAACACTGCAGAAAAACCACCTGCATCCACCAGCCTGTATCCTGCTCACTGTGGTATCCCCAAAGTAGAGCTGATCTTTCCAATTCACTGAAAAAGTGCAGATGATCTAGACAGCTACAAAGCAATTTGTTTTCTTCAGCACAAGTGAAAATTTTGTTCTCATAAATGCTGTTTAAAAAAAAAAATCAAATACTTTCCAGAGATTTCCAGACAATCCAGCATACCTCTTGGCTCTTGTACCTGAAAAAGCTGTGCAGTAGGTCAGCACAGAAGCTGAAGTGTGAACACAGTTCAGGTGCACTGACACTAACTCCAGTCTGGCTGACTGGGCTATCACCAGGAGCATACCCACACCCCAAAGCAGCCTAGGCTTCAGCAGCAGTTATAAATATCAGCATGCAGGCAGCCACCCTGCACTGAGCTCCCCGCAGCCGTGGCTTCAACTGCTCTGCTCCAAGTGCCGAGCTTGAATACAGAACCTCAAGATGCTTTAGTCTGTCCTTTACAGACAGACATGCAAACCACCACCAGCATTCCACTGCTCTCTGACCCGGGAACAGGTGCAAGAGACAGAGGCACACTCGACTGGGAGCATCGCTCCGCTACAGCTGGAGGACGCTAAACAGTATCTGGGGTTTCTAACTGGCACAACCCTTGGAGAACAAGAAGTGCTTTACTAGCAGGAAAGAACCTGAGGTACAAAGACATCCAGGAGGCTGTGACATAGTAAAGCAGATTTCTCTAGATGAGCTGCCGAAATGGCAACTCCCAGGCCAGTATGATCAACATGAGTTGTGCTCACTATTGAAGTCTAGAAAATACTCCATTTTGTTTGGAATTCTGTAACTTCTGTAAATGAAATTAACATTAAGAACTATTCTTAGCACAGCACTTAACTACAAAAAAAATTTCATTTATTTTATATGCATAAGCATGCTTTTACAAAACTAAATCCTTTCAAACAAAAAAGCATCCCCATTGCTTACCAGTGCAAGTTTAACAAAAAGAAAGTAAAGAGGAAGCCTGCCATTAGCCAACACCTCAAGAGAAAAACCCTTGGAACTACAATGCAGTAGTGTAAAGCGCACAGAATAACAGGGCCACATAGAAAACAGCTCTGCAGTGAGGCTTCCCACCCCATCACTCACTTCCAGAGTGGGAAGCCACAGGGCCACACCCATATTTCACAACAAAGCATCTGGGGAGGCAGATTGCAGTTCACTGCTCTTCATCTGGGGCATGTCCTGGGAAGGTAATGGCCTCTCCCTAGAAGGCTGCATGGAGAGCAGTGACTCCCAGTAAGCAGTAGTTTAAAAGAAGCGAGTGCCAAAGTACACAGGCGGCATGTGGTACTGCTGGAGACGTTTATGTTCTGTGGGAATGTTACAGTAACGTACTCTCCAACAAAGTAATCTTTGAACCATCTCCAAGTGCTGTTTCTGCATGTTACTGTCTTTCACAATGCAGCAAAAACCGGGTCATTTATGCTCTGCTGAGTCAGTTACTTAAATTTGCTCTTCCCCAAGCTCTAAAGTTTTCCAAGAAGCTGACAGCTTCCAAGCATTTTCTCCTCTATTGCACATATCTCATCTTTACCCCATATTATCATGGTATACAAGCACTAAAATATTGATGCAAAGAATGGAGAAGCTGAAAAAAAACACTATTAGTTTTTGATTGTTTTCCCTGGAAGCTATGGCACTTCCTCCCCTCAAATCTGAAATATCCTCAAAGCTTTTACTTATTTTTAGGACTCGGGAGACCAAGTCTTCTCTCTGCCTTACTTTCCATATACACAGTAATCCTTTGTGGATTTATTTCTTTTTACTGCTGGAGTATTTTGAGTGTCCGCTGAGGATTTAATCACAGTATCTGGCAGTGTATACCTCTATTTTTCTTTGTGCAGAGAGAGAACAGGCCGCAATGAAGTAACTGAACATGCAGGGGGATCAGCAGCAGTATCTATAGAAGCTCCTGATTTTGACAGGGATCAATCTGAGCCATAGGATCAACTATAAAAGAACAACTTACTCAGAAATGCTAAAATTAGATCATTAAGACAAAGAAGAAAACAAATCCTTGAGAGAGTGAAAAAGTGGTAGTGTGTCACAGTATAAACAGGAATGAACAAGGAACCTGTTCTGCTTTCCATTACCGTGCCAAAAATAAAGAATTCGATTTGTCTCAAGAACCTCTGGAAGCCCTGTAGAAGCTTGTTGTTCAATCTGTACACTTTCTTCTTTAATCACAACACAAATGCCAATAAACTGGCACTTTATGAGTATTTGCTTCATAATCCAACACAATCAAGCCAGCTGAAGCAGAATGCGGTCAAGCAAAGGGATTCTGCAATTGACAGCTGGGACACAGGGGCAGGGAGGGAGGAGGGGAAAGGCTACACGAGGTCAGAGGACAAGTCTTCTCTGCCTTACGTCCATGAATGCTTCTCCTCTTTCACTTCACCACCGAGTGCCCCGACATGCAGTCAGCACACGAACATATTGGGCTCATTCACATCTAACCAGAACAAACACAACCGCTACCACCCAGAACAAACCCCAGCCCGTTCTGCAAGACCTCCTCATTAGCATGACGGTCAGACTGAAGACCCACAGTCCCACATGTGCCACTGGCCACTGCAAACCAGCTCCAGATTCTCACAATGGAAAAGGGCTTGTCATTGCCAGTGACGATCCACTCTTTGTCCCTGTTTTTGCTATTAGCCTGGCTGAAGCTCTATATTCTTGCAGAGCCCTGGACAGAGTCCCAGGAAAGACTGTTCTCAAGCCACTGGTTTAGCAATGACTTCACTTGTTCCAAGAAAGAGAGACAGGCAAACAGACACGCTCTTTTTTTACTGGGGCAGCAGGGAGGTTGAGTTGTTCTTCCAGCCTCCCTACCTCAGGAGATACACATATTCACAATCTCCTAATGAAAAAGAGTTTTAGCTTTTATCTATGTATTCCTTAGAAACACAAAATTGCAGGAGAACCAGTTCTTGCTGAATGCCAGCCCCGAAACTGGGAGTGAGCTACTGCAGACCTGTGTATTAACTGAGACCAAAGGAGAAACCTGTTGGTTTGACAAGGCGAGCACCGTAAAGGAAATGAAGCACTGTCTTCATATTCAGAGCAATGAATTGCTATGGTTTCTTCTGATTTATTCTATATGGACTCATATTGAATTCACAAGCAGCACTGGTTTGTTTACAGGTATAAAGACAGGCAACACATCGACCACAAAACAGGCCATACCCAATAGAACACATGAAACAGCCTGACTCCTCATCATCCCAGGCACCCAGCTCTGCCCTGCCAGCCAAATGTACCATTCCCCAGGCCTGCTTTTCATCACAGTATAGTGAGTCAAACTTCTTCCTCCTTTGACATCTACCCTGCACAAGACTGCCTGTTTCTTCCAAAAGGAAAAGGCCAAAATAAGATAATACTTTTTCCTTTCTTTTCTACAATAGCCTCTTCCTTTCTTGTTGCTGAAGTTTTTCACGTGTGCTCCCATTCAATGCATTCACTTTTCTCTACATCCAATTCCAATCCTTTTCTTTCCAAGCTCTTGTATTCTCCTAGATCCATTACCTGAAAGTAGAAACTTGCCATAACCCATCAATCTTAAACTCATTTAATCATAACTGCATTTTCCATTATTCTTATTTCCTTATTTTCTTTCCAAGATGATGGAACATGCTTCTTAAAATGCCTGTCTGAAATGTCTTTCATTCATTTCTATCTGTAGACCTTCGATAATAAATTTTCATTTCAGCATATCATTCAAGTTTCCAAAACCCTCTTCCAAAACAAAATTATTAAGAAAAAGACACTCAGTCGACACCTTCCTATGCCTGAAATATGTAAAGTGGATGCTGTGAAAAAAAAGTGAACTGCTATCTATGTTTCTACCATGGTGCCCTCTGCTAGTCAGTCTATCACCTTAAAACTTTTCTTGCACATTATTCTATTATTCTCTAAAATGTCTCTAGCTGCTTCTATCCTTTGTTGTCTCTTTTTCTCCCTCTACACTTTATTTCTAGATATTTCAATGTGCAATTAGAGAGCCAGTAATTAAACTCAAACTGACAGCTCACAGAAGCATTCTGTTCAGTCCACATTAAAACCCTGGCTTCAATTTGTCACCCTGCCCACACACGTACCTCTATCTCCCCTCTTGGCTGCTGAGGGGATACCACCCTATTCCTAAAACTTCAGACTGAATTATATCCTATGCATGATTTTATCACTGATCTCTAACATCATAGTACCCAAACTATTTCTACATAAGGAAATTAATTTACTCTCCCTAAAATACAACTATTATTTATCCACCTACAGGTGAAAAAATTTTATTCATCATGTCAACTGCTTCAAAGATGTTTCTGGGAAATTCAAAACCCAGTTCTGCCTCATTTTTGAAGTACTGGTGACTCTCCTAACCCATCACTTTAAGCCTATCACTCCTGTCTTTTTGTACCTTTGTGACACGCACCCCCCTTGCTTACCAACCTAAACTGATGCCTTCAATTTCAACACCTTATCTTGGCTATTTTTAAAAATCCCTTCATGCGGGAAGGCACACCACTCATTTTCACCACCTACACTTATTTTTAAGAATCCATACTTTCATTTTTTCCTATGCTAACCCTTTGGCCAAGAAGTTTTCTCCTGCATTGACATCTGTAAAACATCTCTATTACTTGAGCTAAACAACAAGCACTGTTTACCAAACATCCTCTTCCCAATATCCAGGCTACACGCACGCAGACATTGCGTGCCACTACTGCCATTCCTTTAGGCTTCCTGAGAGTCTTCTGTGATTGCAAACACCTCACATGCAGGATGATTTCCAATTACACCAGCTAGGCAGCCAAGTTCTCCAGTGCTCCCAGGAAATCAGCTCACGAGAAGAAAAAGCATTTGATTACAGCATGAACAACCTGAGGCACTACAGTTCCTCCCTCCTTCTCACACCTGCACAGGGGCACAGGTATCCAGCCAAAGTCATCCCATAAAGTCATCCCAATGAAACTTGTTACTGGCAATAGGGCTCCAGGTTCATTTACAGCCAACTCTTCACCTGAGACAGGAATTCCACTTAAAAAAATATAATATCATCATGAGAGAAACTAAATTCAGGTAATAGTCTACCCCTCTCCTGTTATTGTGCTTCTAAACAAGGAGAAAGAGACATATTTGCCATTTCCTCCCTTTCTCAGCCTGGCTATAGAGCCTAAAATCCTAAAGCACAGTTACACAAGGTCAGTGGATGCCGTGCTTTCAGGAATAGCTACACCTCAGGCACTCAGGCATTTTAAAATAGCAACATTTGTGAAGAAGTTGTATTCTAGAAATTTCATTTTTAAAGTGGAGATTACATCATATCACACAACTGAGTGGTGAAAGCAATCAGTAATTCTGAAGTACTCAGCTGACCGGTAACTACCCACAGGAAGCCCCACAGCAACTGCAGCCCTCGTCTTCTGATCAGGCTTGAATAACAAAGTAAATACAAAGTACATTAATCAAAGAATAGAAGGTGATAAGAACCATCTATATAAACAAGCACTTTTCATTCACTCCACTGAAGGCAAAGAACCTAGTGAAATACTACATAAAATTTTCTAAAACATTGCTTTGCTGCATTTACGTCAGTATCCAAAATAAAGCTGTACCAAAAACTTGTTTTGCTATGATTTTTTTTCCAATATATTTCACATGCAGGGGAATGCTTCAGACTTTTCCTGTCAAGTCTACAGCGAGACTCAACATTTTCAAAATGTGCATATTACCACATCCACACTTAGGATTTCACATAAAAATGCAAATATTCCTACTGCTGCTTGGCAAATCAATTTTTTTTACCACTTTTTTCATGTTTTCCTATTTTTAGTAAGCCTTGTTTTGGAAAATAAACAAACAAAAACACACACCCCCAACCAAAACACACCACACAAACCTTCACAGAGCTCATCCACTCCAATCCACCACAGTGTTTTGATAGTCTGGCAACAAAACCTGGAAGTTCCACGCTAGTTTGAGCACCCTCACTGTTCCCCATGCCATGGTGGGCTCAGAGTTGCTACTGATACAGAGCAAAACTTTGGGAGGTCTCTGTGGAAGGAGTCTGCTCTAACTACAACTAATATCCTGTATTTGCACTTTCCCTCAAATATGGTTTTTCTGGGATGGGTGACTAGAGGGTTTGACTCAGAAAACAGTTGCTAGAACATCTGTGGGCAGGCCAAGTACAAATGCTGAGAGTTTTGTCCTCTAACATCTGGAAACTGTGACCTGACAAGCCATTTGAGCCTCACTTCAGACTATACGATTTCAATTTTTTAACTGTAAAAGCAAGAGGCAGATCTTGCACAAATCTTCCTTCTCACACCTATCAGCTGCTTCAAGAATGTAAACATTTTAAAAAAGTAAAGGAATTGATAAGATAGAGATGGAAGAAAAGAAGTTTCTGCCTTTTGCTGGACCAGCACAAGTTGGATGAAAGTATCTGCTAGGAGAAAGGTTCCACTAAAACCCTTCCACACACTAGCAAATACACACTTTCAACTTGTGGACAGCATCAGCAGCCAGACTAGAATACTCTGTGGAAATACACCCCTCCTAAACCCAAGATGGATCTCTATCCTAGAGGGTGAGATTAAAAGCACCTAAAATAGCAGAGTACTTAGACACTAAACTAAGTTTTTAACAGATTTTTAAAATACCCATCTCTATCAAGGAGAGATGGGTGGCTTCAAAGAAAAAACGACACGGCTCCCTAAAACTAAAAATTCTTGCTCAAGGATATCCTACCTTGCCTGTAGAAGCAAATATATGACTCAGCCTGTACCTCCAGAAAGTCAGCTTGCTTTCCTCAAGTGCATTAGCACAAACATGCAAGCTGAATCAAGCAGGAGTATTAACTGAAGAGGACTAAGTCAATCCAAAATCGTCTATGGCTTTTTTGACCAGACTGCATCATGACCTTCAGCGTGACTGTTCCCACCCCAGCTTCAAAATAATTATCACGCAACAGCACTCCAAGAAAACCATCAGGTGCTCCAAAACAAGAACATGAAGAGTATATTGAAAGGAAGCAGATACAGTAAATGCCAGAGGAAAAAAAAATACCTTAATCTACATTCATTATGACTATAAATATCTAAAACCCAAGAGTAAAGTTACAGATATTAAGCTTATCATCAAATATATCTAAGGCTTCTCTTCAACATTTTGACAAAGTTGTTGGAGCCCCCTTTCACCCATCAGTCTGTGAGGAATCTTCCCCTACTGTATTCAAAGCAAAACCATTGTAGGTTTCCAAAACCTCACATCTATTTGGCTCTTCTGAAGGTTTTGATAGCACTACTAGTTTCTTTGAGAAAAAAGGAACCTGTTTATTGCTTATTAGATTATCTCATCAGATATATCTAAAGGCATGTCACAAATGCTCACAGCCTCCTAGCAGTTATCTCAACAGCTTTAAATGCTTGGGCAGCAATCCAGAAAGAATGAGAGGCACAAGTATCACCCCATAAACCAGGCAAACAATTACCACTTACTTTATTAATCTTTTCTCATCTTTCTGAACTCTGACCTGAATTTCAGGTACCTTCTTTGTGGGAGCTGAGGGTATCACAAGCTTAAGGGTTTATTTTTCACCATAATTTCAATCTTCCTCCCCAGAGCAGTAAGATGTGCTCCTGGTAAGTTTATATCTGTAAGCTGCTTTGACTATGGAAAGTGACATTAATCCTATTATGTCACTCAGAGACTGCTTTAGGTTGATTCAAAAAGGAAGATGAGTGACTGTTATCACATCACTGCACAGCTCGAACACTGACACACTTCACTAGTATTTTCTTATCCTTTTCTTACCCTTCTCCCCCTCCATGCTCACCACTTCCCAGCACACATGAGTAACCTAGATAGTTTCCTAAGGACAGAATTAAAGAGAATAAAATACTTTTGTAAATGCAATTGTTCAAGTATCTTACCAATGCAGGCCATTGAATTTGTTTGATCTTTGATCCCTGAGTCTGGCTTGGGTCCTTTCTTTTCGCCCAGACCAGCTGGTACTCCACCAAGAAGGTTGCAAAATCTTCATAAACTTTAACCCATTCTCGCTTTTCCCATTCAAGGTCATCAAATTCCACATACACCTGGGGAAGTTTAAGAAAGGAAAAGACATACATTATTGCATATACAGGACATGTGTTCATCTACGTGCACTTTTGAACTCACAGATTTAAAAATTTAATGCAAGATTTTCTTTATTACCCATTTTAATGCTATGGTTTTGAAATTATATAATCAGTTCCGCCACCACAGATGACAGTTTTCTTGGCAGTGCATTTGTGCTGAAGAGAGGAGAGTTAGACTTGCTAAAACAATGCCACTAACATTGGGTGTCTTATCTCATGAACAAAAAGCATTACACTAAGTATTTAACAGTAGCATTCAAGTAATACATACAGCTATCTGCATAATCAGTGAGTTTTAAGAATACTTCTCATTCTCAGTTCAAATACATGTCATGTAATACAAACCAATCAACGAAGCAATGAAATTGTTTGAAGGAAAAAAGAAGTCAATTGGAACAGCACCAGAAAGGACATCCTGAGCCTGCAGACCCCGCTGCTACAAGCAAGTCCAACACACACACCTCACAGCAGCAGCTCGGTTTCTTGCTTTTCTGTCCTTCTGCAATCCGGCTCAAAAAACCCCCAATACCACTATGTTTTGTTTCCAGTGAGTTTGTAACTATTTGATCTTGTGCTATCCCTGTCCCTCCCCAGCACAGAAGAGCCCCACTTCCTCCCCTCAGCTGCATTCCCTAAACTACTAAGTTAAACACACCAAATGTTCTGTCTCCTCTGTGAAGGGCAGAGGGATCTCAAAGCTATCCAAAAGCTATCTGCATTACCAAACACAACTCTGCTAAACCCACTACACTTCAAAATTATAGTATTTATTTTAAATTAAAAAAAAGCAACAACATGTTAAGTTGTTCTCTTTTCCAAATTATTAGAAATTTCATAAGGAAAACCAGCTGGCAATATACAAAACAAGTCCCTGCTTGTTACACTAAGTAGAGAAGCAGGGAAGATGCTTCCCTACCCTTCTGAACTTCATCCCTCAGCCACACCCAAGGCAATTTCTGAAACTGGAGTTTCTTCCTCTATCTGCTTCTGAGAACTGAAAATCACTGTCACAGAAATATTCTTCTCTTTTAACTCTGGTTAATTTTAGGCCTACAACATACTTCCTTGTCTAGACTTTCTGTCTCACACTTTCCAAACTGTACTGCACAGTGCTCCTTCCCATCTTGTCCTTCTCCCTTCTGAGTACACAACTGAAATTTCCACCAAGCCACTTCTCACTCCTCTATCCAAGTTCATCATCCCAGTTTTCCCCCACAGACACTTTTAACCCATATTACTCCCACTCCATTCCCACACACTTTCCTTTGCCCTGCCCTCTTTAAAGCCTCAGATCATGAAGACCCTCTCACCTCCACTGTTCATTACTACAGCTATCACCTCTTATTCTAACAAAGCAAGCAGGAAACAGCAGCAAAAACTGTTTTCACTAAACAAACCCACTTTTTAATAACTTAATTTCTAGAGACTAATTCTAAAATACATAATAAAGTTGCAGAACATTCACTTCTTAATCAAAAGTTAACAGTAAACAGAGTAAAACTTTAAAACACTGGCAGGAAAGTGCATCATATCTCAAATCATCTAGTAGCATTCATTATCTTGTATTCGCAGCTACTTCAAACCCTTCCGGAGAAACATTTATTTCTAAATTTTGTCATTTGATCAATTGTAAATACAACCTTCAATAACAGTACAGTTAAAAATAATTATCTAAACTCACATTCCTCCTTCAAATTCCACTCAATTATTTCGGACTGGTCAGATAATTTTGTTTTAGTATCTGGAATGACACTTCACTTGGATAGTCTGTGGCAAGGTGTTAAGAGGTTAAGCACCAGACCTCACACAGCAGCAGATTTTTAAAAAATCGGAGGCAAGGGGAATCAAGCGAATAAATATTTTTGAACAACACAGATAAGTCTAAAGTGGAGTTAGCAGTTTAGAAACAGGCACGCTAAAACATACTGTATCTTCTGGACACTGGCCAGAACTTGTGGATAGCTGTGATACAATCTCATGTTTGTGTGCAAGTTTTGCACCCCAAATAAACCGAAATGCGGCGCAGCGACAGTGGGAGTGATTGCTGAGCTATCTCGGAGTCTCCTGGCACCGTATAATTAGCTCTTCAAAGGAGCAGTTCCAAGAAAAGCGGCGAATGGAGCGTGGCGCAGAGCCAGTCTGCCATGGCCCAGGGCACCGCATTCCGCCTCTAGTACGATGCACACACAACCTTACGTGGGAATTGCCTCTGCCAGCTTCCACCACTTTCACGCTTCCATGCCAAGACTATTAACTATCTGCTGGCTTTTGAAAGTTCATTTTTGAAAAGCAGAAGCAAGAGAGACAAAATGCCAAGCGAAGCCATTGCCCATTCTCTGCTTGGCTGGGAAATTAATTTTTCTAAGGCAACAGTAAAGCCCCTGAAGAAGAGAGGCTTCCCCTTTCTCTGCACGCTGACCTACCACACAGAGATGAGCACTATCTCAAGCAGCACAGCTTATGAAAGGGAGTAAAAAGGGGAAAGGATGAGCAAAGGAAGCAATCCAGCAACCCACGCCAACAAAATAAAATGTAGAGCCAAAGTTAGACCCTCTAAGGAGTGCAAAGGCTAAAAATATTTCATCTTATTTGCTCCACTGACAGAACTCTGTACAGCAAGAAACTCTACGTTTGCCTCCCTAAGAACGAATGTTGATTTTGAGATTTTTCAGCCAAATTTTGCTTCCTTGCCTTGTCAGCTATTTGTGAATAGACATTGTATGTTTGTGTTCCCAGAGTAGCTGAACTCTTCTCACCACGTATGCATTCTCTTGAATAAAAAGGAGAAATTCCCACTGGGATGATATTATATTTATAATTGGCATTAATGTGCTAATTTTGTAACTCACTGCTATTTTCCAACAGGAAGCAGCATAAGCTTTTAGGATGCTTTTCCAAGTAAAGCAAGACAACAAATTTATTTCCAATGGAGTCAGCCAAGCAATTGCAACAAAATATTGCTATTTCCAAGCTCAAACACAACAATCATGGTGAAATTCTCTACATGTAGCACTGTGATACGGAGTTTTCAAGTCATTTCTGCTCCAAATAAATATGCCTGACCAAAGAAATTCTGAAACCCTTTAGAACTGTCAGGAAAGCAATGGAGACTTCCAACAAAATCAATTTAAAATGTTAAAAAGCATTGTCCATGCATCATCCACTTTCTTAAAACTACCTGAGTGCATTGTTAAACAAATTCTGTTTGCTTTCCTAAGGGAAGAGAGCACAGTTTCCCCTTTATCACCTCATAACTGTTAGCAAAACGTTTATTTCTAGGAAGAAAAAAATCCAAGCAACCTTTGTGAAGATGTTTTCAATGAGGCCAAGGAAACACTGCTTCTGTACAACATTAAATAGTCTTTTATCAACACCAGTTTGGCTACTGACTTCTAGGTGAGCCTCAGAGTGCATCCCACTGGGTTTCACTCACCACACTCTCCTGGTGAAACAGAGTATTGTGCCATGTTCAATCACACATATCTGATTTATAAGCAAATTACAAGTGTTGAAGACTCCGGACTCAGATGCTAAAAATCATCTGTGCAACTCAAAATTCTTAGTTATGCAGCTTAAGACAGACCTAAACCTCTTAGCATGTAATCAAGATTCAAAAACTAGCTGTCAATTTTCCAACCTTGTGATGTATGGTCGAGTGAATACACAAATGTAAACCTTGTATAAAATTCAACAGAAATTTACTTTAAAATACACAAGTGTAGAAAAGCATGTTTCAATGGCAATAAATAGAGTATTTTACAAGGGGAGGGGTGTTTGGCTTTTAAAATCCATGGTACCATCATCGAAGGAAAACAAAAATTTTCCGTTTGACATCTCCAAGTTGTACCTAGTAACTAAAAGAATCAGAAACTACATTACAAGATGTCAAGGCAAAATTCAAAATACAAGTCCAAATTAGTTCTTCCTTTTCCATATTCCCCAATGTTAACCGCAACCTGCAAATTTTAATTCTGGGGAATAGGCATTCTGTGGGATATTTAAGAATGGTTTCTTCTCGGCCCAGTAACAAGAGTTTCTTGGTTTTGCAAGAAAATCTACCTACAGGGAAGAAAATCCAGGCAGCCAAGGGAGCAGCCCTGCCAGTGCCTCCTGCTGCTGCCCACAGAGGTGGATGGAGGCAGCAAACCTGGGGATCCCACACTGAACCATCGCTGGCAGTGATGGGCGTTTGAAATTGGCAGGAATGTTTCTGGAGTTCTGAACCCTGACCCACTCTGACACCTCACTCAGCTCTGCTGTGCTTTCTCAGCATAGTACACAGCTGAAAATTAAAACAAAGTACACGAGACTCCGCAAAACTTCTCCATCTCCTGCCTGAGATGGATGCGAGTGCCAAACATCCAGCTGGTACAAAGTAAGGGTAGCTGTAAGCACATCGGGAATGGAGCCAATAAGGGTGCTTTCAGACAACTTAATCTTCCATCCTGCTCCCAATATCCTTGACTTCTCAGGTTTATACAAACTGTTTCTTTGATGGAGATGGCATTACCCAGCAGTCAAGTCTTTCTAAATATATCTTAAACTAACCAAATGCAATCAAAGCACAAGTTACTATGAAGCAAAACAGCTTAACACGGGAAAATTATTACTGTGTTATGCAAGTGCTACCCATTTCCACATGGAAAAGTAGTGAAATAGCAACCAAAGACAGCAGCAGGGATTTTTCTTTAATAAAGGGTTTGCAGTGTTGCTTTTTGCTACCAAAATTTGCTCAGTCTTTCACATTAGCATTTCACAGTCACTCTACAATAAAAAGAGCTCATGAAAACCATTTAAAAACACATTGGCATTGCCCATATAGCCTGAAAGCAACTGAAACAGCTGAAATAATGGCAATAAATTGGCCTTTAAGTATCAGATATTTTAGTAATAAGAGATGGGGTTTACTGCCTCTGTGTATTCTTAAAAATAGCCAGCATTTTTACTGCAGATCAGATGTGTTCATTCACTTACATTTGCAGTCAAGAAAGTACCAAGTTTTGACAAAAAGTACTAAATGTACCGTGTATTTTTTAGCCAGGGTGAGCAGATACCCACAATATCACAGAAACCCTCCAGAAGACCTGAAAATGTTCTTGACCAAACTGGTATTCCACAATTTAATGAACATAACAGCTTGTCTGTAAAATGCAAGAGTCCTGCCTCTAACTCTCAAGCACTAGGAAAAAAAGCTGTAGAATCAGAGAGATTCTGTTCTATGGACATCAACACCAAAAGCCCCTTAGAAGATGGGACAAATTAGTAGTGTGAGTTATTTTACGCTATTTCAGTTCTTAAAATGAAACATGAAATTGTTTGAACAGATACTCAGTTCTGCACATCTGTTTTGATTATTTGTAGAGTTTACAAGAAGTAACAAATCTAAGTGCAGAAGATTTAATTTTCTATTAAATGAGAATATAAAGTCCTGCTACTTTCAGATGAGCTGTGGAAATCAAAGGGACAACTCCTCAAAGATTAAATCCTGTTTGACATACCCTACTACCATGAAACATCATCTTGATAATTCTAAAGACTTAAATTCTCTGTTTATTCAAAAGGAAATGGAATAGGTGTAGTATCCCAGCAGGAGTCCTCAATCACAAGCTGGAAAGTTGAAAGGTAAAAAAAGAGAGGCTGGTTCATTCTCTGCAGAGTACTAAGTCTCTGTTGCTTCAGGATTCACAACTGCTTGGAAACCTCCTTTTTTTTGGTGGTACAAAATGGTTCTAGGTGTGTCCAGCAGGAAAGCACCAACACTTACTTCCTCCCGCTGAAAGACCCCACAGAACAGCACCCAGCTACAGCTCCCCTGAAAGGCAATGAGACAACCCTTCTAAAACCACTGCTCTCATTACTGAGGGAAGAATAAAATCTGCAGCCTCAGGATCATCTGCTCCAAACGTCTAAAACTAGATGGAGGAGCCTGTGTCATTGCTTGAGTCACACAGTGACAGACACTCAAGCTGAGGCCACACTTTTACTGCCAGCATTGCTCCATACACGTCAGAGATGGCAGAATAAGGAGGCCAACCCTGCTCTCTCGACAGGCTTCTGAATACACCAGAGGGACACACGCACTGAAAGAAATATCAAATACATGCCCTGCACAGGAGAGAGTAGGGCCAGGTGTAACAAAGACATGCGCCAGTAAACACGGATTTTCCAGGTAGCATCCTTATATTAAGCTTTAAAATATAAAAATCCTATCAATACAGAGAGGCCTTGAAACATAAACAATTCTTTATTTCCAGAAAACAGGAGTCTCAAGGTACATTACACGGTAAGAAACAATCAAGATGTACAGTTTATGGTGAATTTTCAAACCCTAATTCTGCACTCCCCAAAATGTGTGCTTGAACACTGACAACAAAGTAGCTTCTGCAGAAGAAAAATGCAGCAAAAAGATGGTTGCAGAAGTGAAGAAAAATACCAGTACTATTGCAACAGCCTGCTGCAGTCTGGAGCTTGGATTGCTAAGCAACCAGCACATCACGTAGAGCACGGAGGAGAGATTGCAGGGAAGATGACAGAATAAACAAGCATCCTACTTGC
Source organism: Pomatostomus ruficeps (assembly GCA_013400735.1). Classification (NCBI taxonomy): domain Eukaryota; kingdom Metazoa; phylum Chordata; class Aves; order Passeriformes; family Timaliidae; genus Pomatostomus; species Pomatostomus ruficeps. The sequence continues at coordinate 82,217 of VYZT01018142.1, read as the reverse complement.
ATGCCCCAATACCATCCTTGAAAACAAAGAAAACCATCTACCACAAGTGTGTGACTTTCATCCCTCAATTCAAAATGCATGTTCTGAACAGAAAGCTGAAGGAAGAAAATATCATCTACAATGAAATGAAAGCAAAAATCCCATTCTTCTTGCATGTGAGTTTTAAAATAATTTCTAAAAGAAAGACCTCTCTGATAAAAGGATAATCTATGGGAGTGCCAAATTTTACTTTACAAGCTATTGAAATCACTGTAAGTGCTTAAATTATTTGGCATACCTACTTTGCAAATCTTTCCCCAAATTCAGATCTTAACAGCAAAGTGAAGTGACAAGCAAACCAGAAATGAAATCATGACTCTGCTGGACTTACAAAGAAACCAAAGTCAAGTAGTCCCATGTGAAACATGTTCTAGGTTGCAGAAATTTACTGATTTACTTACCCCAAGTGAGAAATAGAAGTGACTTACTGTTTTAAGAAAGCATAGCCTACTAAATCATAACTAGGTAAAATACGCATATCCCACAAAAACATCCTGGCCCTTCAGGCTTGAAAAAAACTTTCAAATTCTCTTCACCATTACACAACATAGCAAACTTTTACTATACCTCAATTTCTAAATGATCATGTCTAAAAACAATAGTTAAGAAGTACACATATTATACAAAGCCTACACATTCAATTTAAAAATAGAGGGACTTTTGTTTTCAAATCAGATGTGATTTTAAGTAAGGTGAACTAAAAGCCAATTAAAAAACTTTAGTGATTTAAATGACTTGTTAAAAGCAATTCATCTGTGCTTATATGCACATTAAAAAGACCAACACCTGTCATTTAGGAAGGAACCATTATTGCTAAGTTTCAATTTTAAAAGATTATGCTGATTTTTAACTGTATATATCTGTCATTTGAAGATGTGACTAAAACCAACAAAAAAAATAACTATCAGACTATTTAAAATGCTAAATATTAAAGGATTTCAGTCAATTTTTACAATGGCTTATTAGTGAAGACAAAGGTTGTCCACCAGGCCATCAGCAATCACAACGCACGACAGGAGGCTAAGGTCATTTCCTAGTCAGAATTCATCAATTGCTATTGTTCCTCATCCCCAGCCTGAGGTATGACCAGAAATCTGCCTCTCCTGAGGCAGGAAACTCAACCAAACCACCTGGCTGTTGCTTTAGCTAGCAAGGTACGGCTGCAAGGCCACTCACGGGGAAACACGACAGTCTAAATGCGCAAAGCTGGCACTAAAGGGGTGCCCAGGACCTAAGCAGGGAGCTACAGTTACCTGAGTGTTTCTGATGTCTCACTCCCGCTGAATAGCCCAAACCTGAAGCACTGTGAAAGGGAATCAATGGAAGTGCTAAAAGCACAGGGCTTTCCCAGTTTCTACCGAGACAATCCAATCAGCCATGTTCAATAGGTGAGGAGCCAACCCAGCCATCTTTCCAAGGTTCAAAGCGCTAACCCTGACTAAGGACTAAAACCTGAACCTAAAAGGACTTATCAGTATCTATCCAGGCAGAGCTTCAGTCTGATTTAGATGCTGGTAGGAAAAGGGGTGTCCTCCCAAATCCACAGTGCAGACACTGATTAAACGCTGTACTTTGCAAAAGCAAATCTTTATTTGAAGTGAGACAGAAGAGAGACTGTAAAATAAAAGCAGGGTTTTGAGATGAACTTTGGATACTCACACTTCGGAATCCAGGCTAGGAATGACCAACTGCCTCTCAGCTCCTCTGTGTGCCCACATCATTCTCCAGACAGCAAGCCAAACAAACCACGAGTGGGCTCATGAACAATTTACTTTTCGTCAGATAAAGCCAGAGATAGCAAAAGACACCAGCAAATCCTTAGGATAGTGACAAATCGCCAGAGGAAGCTGGCCAGTAGGTCTTGTTTGTATTGAAGACATTTTCTCAAGGCCTAGCTCATAACAACAGCAGAAATTCCAGCAGACAAACTCACTCAATTCACTGCTTTCTTTGGTCATCTTACAGGAATTAGGAGAACTATGGAGGAATATTCCAAGAGTAGCCAGGAAACCAAGAGAAAAAATCAGCTACCAGAAAGAGACAGTATACTGGAATTTTTATAAATTATTGTCAATTACAAAATGGTAATTTTCTGTATTCTGACAACAATACAGTGTTTGCTCTTGTAACCAAGACTGTTAACCTTAAGCAACAAGCCAACCAAACTAATCTCAGCAAAGAGGTGAGAAAAGAGCATTAATAGCCACAATAATCATAATTTTCTGAAGCAAGACAAAATGTTAGTGAAGTATTTATCTACTTCATTGACCATCTGCTAAAATCTTTGAAGATATTTTCCAGGTGTTTTTTCCTTTATAAGAGGACTAGAATATTCAAGTAGGGAAGTTAGTGTACTGTATCAATCACTTGAAAGCTTTATCTCTTATCAGAGAGGAACATGTTACAGTTTTAGCAGTAACTTGCTGTCCCCTTTCCTCCACTTCATGTGCTATCTATAACCACACTGCAAACTGGTCCCGCCGAAACAACCTCTAAGCAGAACAATAAAAACAAACCGTTTCTAAGTTCTTCCTAGCTCTGATGCAGAGATATTTCACTTTGTCCGTTTTGTTCAAGTTTTTATTTTTTGGAAATCTGAATTCTTAAAGTCTTCTCCTGTAGTGTTGTGACTGTATTCAGTGCTATCTCACAAGCTGAATGACTGTTTTGTTGTTTAAGAGTCAACTTCATGTTACCATTCCAGCCTTTGAATTTTTACATCCTCTGCAAATCATCTTTCAATACAACATCTCTCTTTCCTTCACACTGTTGATACTTGTCTAATTCTTCACACTGCAGAGTCATCACTCACTCAAAAAGACTCCTGTACAATTTTTCTGATGTAACTAAAAACCTGAAGATCCCTGCTAACGAAAGATTCATAAACAAAACTTACCCAGGTCCACTTCTTTCCTATAGGTTAACTGCAGCTTTAGACAGAAAGGTAAGATCTGTACTCAAGAGGTTGAAGCTTCAAAGGATTAACACTTTTATGGTTCATAAGATCTTCCTTTATTTTTCCATCTGATACCAAACTGCAAGGTTAGACTTCACAGAGAAGAACTGGGTCATTACAGTTCATAGTTCACCAGTGCACAAATGTCCACAACCTGGGATCAAAGTTCATTCAACTCTTGAACTGAGATATCTCCAACTGTTACTGAAAGGCCAGAGGAGATTAAGAGCGGGGCTGGTGGCACATGTGAGCAAACAAGATATCGGGAAACAGCCTGCCAAAGTTAAGCGACATTTTGGGAGCAGGAGAGGAAATGTAACCACGGCCTCCTGGGGTTTCAGACTCTTACTCCACATCCTCCAACTCCTCTTTGCCATAATGGCCACTCCTGAGTCACAGATATCGAAATGTCTGAGCAAAAAAATTACGCCTCTACAAATAAAAGGTAAACTATACAGAAATACAGCAGCACAGAAGTAATTTAGGAAACCATCTTTGCCATTTCACAGCCTTAAGGAGATGGTTTACATCAGAATGAAGCCATCAGCAGTGTGGACAGTTTGGTCCCAACTTAACAAAGCACTTATCTTCTGTCAGTGTATTTCAAAAGCCTTCTAATAGGAAGTTGCTTGTGTTTGGCGTTTTATTAAAACACCATACACACACAACAACAACAACAAAACACTAAAAAGACAGCAGGCAAGTCGCAGTATCTGTGCTTCACACCCATCCTCTACCAGGAGTCCAATCACTTCAGCCCAGTGTGCCTCCTTTGACCACAGATTCCTTGGGAAGCGAGATTGTGTTTCCATGACACTGAATGGATTGCAGACTGGATGTTGGTGGGTTTGCAGGTGCAGCTAAGGTGTTACAAGACAAATCACGCTGGGTCACAGAACTCCGAACACAAGCAGCTCCTCTGAACAACTGCCCACTTTGTTGTTGCAGCTGCTAAGGCTACAGCACAGGAGGAACGGCTTCAAATAAACAGAATTACTGATGCAGAAAAGCTCCAGGAAAATAGGGCTGAAAAGCACTTTAGGTTACACAAATCACTCATGATACGTACATAAAAATTCCCTTTCGATACATTTGTCTACTAGTGTTTTTCACAAGATAAACTTTTGCTCTGTCATCTAGCATCCCTCTTTGTCCAGCAACAAAATTGCTCAAAAATGTGAGGGAGGTCATTTAACATTTGACATCTTAAATATTAACCAACTTGCACAGTTCTCCAAACTAAAGAGAAATGTTTGATTTTTACTTTGATTGCATGATTTTTAAAATAAGAAATCTCCAATGTACTTCCACTCAAACAAAAAAGCGAGGGCAATGAAATATTATGCATTTTCAGCTCTCCCAGTAATTCCTTTCAAAGATCTTTTCAAAGGAGGAACAATAGATCCATTGATAAGACCAACAGAACAACAGATCCAGCAGATAACGCAATCAAACCCTTAGTGCTTAAGGCCAGAAGTAAAGACATAAGAACAAAATATTGGCAATGAGTATACATCAAAAGCTGCCTAATGAACCAAATTAATAACCTTAATTACTGCATTAGCCATCTCTGGGTAACCTACAAGTGAAAAAGTCAGACACTCCTTGTCACAACAGAAAGGATAATATTTTTTAATAAGTGGCATTTGAAAGAAGATTGTGATAATAAATTCTAAAAAAAAGTTTGTTTATGCACAATGATTTTACAGACTGTAACTATAAGGGCTGTGACTGGGATTTTAGAAAAAAGTCCTCCCTGCAATTGAAAATGCTGCAGAGAGGAGAATAAAAAAGCATTAATTCAGAACTGTACATAATTTGCTCACCATCTGTGCAAGTTTCTGGAACAAAACAAGGTTTACTGTATGTCCAAGACAGCTTTTAGTGCTAGAAATGATAGATAATAAATGTACCACAGAATGAGGACTGGTACTCTTTACCTCCTCTTTTCTCCCCTTCAATTCCCCATCTTGCTTATTTAAAATGAAGATACAGTTTTCGTATCCCCTGAATCAACCATTGCTATATGCAAAAACTGCAGAACAACTTCCCCCAAGTTTTCAGCACTCATCTGCATTTGCGAGTTTATTTTCTGAGGAGTTGCCTGAATTCCAATTATCAGAATATTTTAAAAAATGTATGAACGTAACCGAGTCCTTTCTTGCAGCAAATGTTAGCACAGCCTTATCTACTCCAAGCTCTCTGAGTCAGAAAACATCTTGAAAATAAACAAAACCACCCCACAAGCTGCAACGGATTGTGCACCTACAGTTACACAGAACACAGAGAAGGTTTTTGGACAGACATCACGAAATTAGGTAGGGCCACCATGACCTCCAGAGGTAACTCAAGCAACCACAGCCTTCCCGGAGTGAAGAATTTGACAATTTTACTGTATTATGATAAATCTGTGCAAGAGAAGACAGAGCACAGTCACGTCACATTTGTTCCCAGTCCCTTGGGGAATGAGCAATATAATTACTGTTCAAGTTCAGGGACACAAGTGTTCCCTTCAGGAAAATGAACACACTGTAAGATGATATTTTTGACTACAGTCATCAGCTGCAGAACTATTTGTGGTATCAGATAACTGAAGTTTTCATTGATAATGATAAAGAAGTGAATCTGTTTTCAAAACATACCAGGGAATGACAACTGAGGTTTCTACCTTGCTTTACAAAATGCCTTCTGCTTCTCTCTGCGAACTGTTTAAAGTCTGCATGTTATTTCTAACAGGCAGTCTCATTTCCTTGTGGATTGTATGCAAAATATACCTTCTGCTGCAGTCAACTTACTGCGCGTAAGGAAGGAACAATTACTCATGTGAAAAGGTCCACTTAGCACTCAAGACAAAAATGCAGGACAGAGAGGTCTGTCTCCTACAGTCAACAAACATTAATACTGCAATAAATTAAAGGAATATGTAATAAATACTTTTGAAAGTGACGTTCATTATTGGCTTTCTTACAGCTTTTTGGTTCAGTTATGTCACTGTGGTACAAATAACTCACGTATCGTAATTATGAAGAGTTTTAAGCACAGCCAAGACGTGTAATCTTGCAACTTTGATATACTTTGAGTAGACAACAGTTGCCAACACTTCAGACAAATACATATACCAGTATTTTTATTCCATGCATGTATTAAAATTAACTGCCTGGAGCGGGCCAAGGGGGGAAAAAGCCATGTTTTTTTTCTCCCATGCATTTCACTTCCCACAAAACCAGTAAGATCAAGAGCCTTTATTCCCCAGTCACAGCACTAAGAAAAAAAAAAAACCAAAAAAACCAACCAAAAAAACCCAGAAGGATGGAATGCCATAGCTAAAACCTATTTTTCTTAAGTCTCTCTCTCAGGGTGGGAAGGAGATCACCACTGATGAACCAGACAAACAGATATTTCACCCACTCAGGGAATCAGTTACATTCTACCATCTCCCACTACCTCATGTTTAGATCAGGACGGGAAGGCTGAGCAAACAAGACTCAGAAGCAACATTAAATCTGCTACATACAAGCAAGGACAGATTTGCTAGTTTTGCATATGAAAAGGAATCAGAGTATTAGTGATATCCAAAAAAAATTAATCTGATTTGATACATAGATTATTAGACAACAAAATGAGCTGCCAAGGGATTTTGGCACAAATTCATGGGAATCATAAAATAAAGAGACATACCTGACAAGTTCCACAGCACTGGAAAAATTAAGTGTTCTTGAGCACTGAGAGCAAAGGGCAAAGATTTCCGGGCTTTCTAATGTGCGGCTTCTCTTACCATCACATCCCTTCCCTCCTAATATTCATGTCAAAAAAACCCCAAACCAAAACAAAACAAAAAACCAACATATTTTCACAAGCTACATTTTGCCCAAGATTCCGCAATAGCAGGACTGGTTGTCAAGACTACCCCTTGCTCTCACTACTGGCTATTTCCTTAACATGTTTTCTGCACTCAAAATGTTAATAAAAAACTTTAAAACTCTATGCAATTTTTTTTAAAAGCACACATGTATATAGGATATCTAATGCCAAGACAAGATGAATCCTCTTGCAATTATTTTATTTTTAAATTTAGAACCAGAAATAGACAATTTAGCAATTATATTGTTCTCATTTTAAACCTCTAATCCTTTAAATAATTATTTTTTCCACATGCATCACACTGAAAAACAATTGTAAAGGTCTGAGGAAAGCCAGCACCTGCAGGAAAGGGTTTATCTGGCAACTGCTGGTGTTGTTGAGTTACTCAACACATAAATCTCTTATTAAGTCCCACCTCTTTCCTGTAGCTCTAACCGTTGGAGTTTGAGAAAACAGACCTCGTTTCATGCTAAACTCCCACCACTGAGCAGCTGAATCTCCTACATTGCTTAGGATACTGTTCGTGAGAGCAGACTTCACATGGAGCCATGCAACATCCTGTTCCAAGCCAAATGCTCCAGATGGGATATGTTTCACTGCTGCCTCCCCCTCCCCAGCCCATTTAAGCTTGTTCTTTTTTCTTTGAAAGCATTTATCCCAGACTGATGCTCTAACAGCATGCTAAAACTGACCTTTTAAGAAAAATACAGACAACCCAAAACTTCCTTAAAATCTAAATGTCTTTCTTGCAAAAAGAAAAAAGCCACACCACTTACATTATCAAAATATTTCCATTAGCTAACCAATTAGCAAAACTATGCATAAAAGAAAATTAAGTACTTGATGCAGCTCTACACTGCAGGAAAATCTGCCTTGTTTCAAAAAGTTTACTGATCATTTAAAAGCTTCAAATTGTCACGCACGTTACTAATCTAATGGAAGTTCTCATCGACAAAACAAGGAAAAAACTGTCTAGTCTGCTGATCACTCTGAATGCTGGCAATTTCTCAAACATCTGCTAAAGGTCAGATTTCCACTGCATGGAACCAATCAATGAAGCTACACAACACTCCCAGCGCCATTGGAAGTGCCAAACAAAGACCACTGTTTTACATAAGCAAAGAAACTCAGCCTGAAATCTTCCAAAACACTACCAGCAAAGTTCTCGCTCCCGTCGCCACACAGTACTTGTCTACCTGGCAGTGCCTGTTAAGATTTATTCTAGTTTTGCTTTTTAGAGGAGAACCGAGTTATTTCATGCCAGCCCGGTTTTCCACATTGTTAAATAGCGGGCAGCTGATGCCACATACAGAGAAACATTATGCAGGTAAAAAAAGAATGTATATTCAAACAAAAGGGGGCTTTATTTAAATGTTAATCAACATAAAAACGAAGTTTCAGAAAACTGAATATTGACATAATTGGTGCCTTTGTTTCAACTCAGTGACTTCAACAACGCTCCCCCTCCGAGTTCTAAGAAACAGATCCTGGAGTTAAGAAACAGCCTGAAATCATAAAATTCTGCCCTAAAATCCTTACTAAGCAACCTCAGAAATATAATCCCAATATCCTAACAGATTAGGGAATTGTTGGCTCCTGCTAAAAACAACATGCTCTTTATTTCAACAGCTTATCACAAGTCATAAAACCAGTGCTTTAGCAAGAGTCCACACAGCAGAAATAAGTGATCAATTCCAATGCTGCTGAAAAGCTGAGCTTGTTCTATTTTTATACATAAAACGTTATTTTTACATATAGATAATCTGGCATTGATTTACAAGAAAAGCCTTCTGCACACAGAAGAGAAGGGCCAGTAACAAAGCAATCTGACGGAATACAGGGAATTATTTTACGTTGTGTGTCACTAAGTCATCCTCAAACTACAATTGCAGGCTTCTTTTCTAAAATAAACCCAGCGGTGCTCAGTTAGCTCCTGACCCGCAGTCCTCCTTGCCACAGCTGGGACAGAGCTACCAAATGGTCCAAAGTCCAGCGCCTGAGGGGCAGCCCACTCCTCCTCCCAGAGGGGCTGCTCCCTTGGCAAATGGCAGCAGAAGCACCTGCCAGGAACCGGGAGCACCCGTGGGTCAGGGAAGGCATGGCCCTGTGTGAGAGGAGAGGGCTGACAGCAGCCACACACAGTGGGGCACGGGAGAAAGGACCAGCACTGCCACAGCAAGAGCAGGCTCACTGGAAAGGGCTGTTGAAGGGCAGAAACCGCAAAACAATGAAGTACAGGCTGCTTCTGCAGACACCTACCAGGACGTTTTAATGGTATGATAAAACTCGGTATTATCCAAGACACAAAAATGAAATTATTAAAATGGGATTTAAATACATTTCTCAAATAAAAGACTCTCTGTTAGTTGGTTTGGGTTTTTTTTTTTTAATTTTTGCCTTATTAAAGCTGAACAGCAATAGGACATGGGGATATCTCGAGGAGACAGTTATTTCTCTGTATTAGTTCCACTTACCCTTTGAGCAACCCTTTTTCCTGATTGTTTCCTGTCTGATCTAGCTGTTGGTGTCTGGGCTGATCCCATTTTTGTGGGACACTTAGGGGTACAGTTTTGTGACTGTACGGAAGGCAGTCCCAGAAAGGCCTGTCAGTATCCAGCTGTCTCCTAACTTTCAACCATTCAATCAATTCTCCATTCAAGAGAAGCCAAGAAAAAGAACAGACATCTGTATGAGACGCTTCAGGGAAGAACACAAGGACCAAAAAAAGTTTCTGTCATGCTCTGCGTTTCTTTCAGCAGGTCTGCACAAGTTGCCATTACAAAGGGGTTTCTCCAAATGATATTTAGGAGCAGTGTTATTGCTCATAAGGGAAGATGCAGCAATACAATGCCAAGGGCAAATCATTGTAAGGGTCACAAATCAATGACAGCTTGCAGAATTTGGGTGCTTTTATATGGAAGCATTACCAACTGCATTGATATACTTGAGTATAGATTTTATTTTTATAATATTGTACTCAAGAAGCAGCCTGGGAACATAGAAAGATACATATACGAACCCAAAGTACTTACATTTACTCACACCTCCACACACATATGTGTGGAAGAACATTGGTCTGGCATTCCTATTACTTACACTTCTACTGAAGGCAGGACAAGGCATGCTTAACTCTCACTTCTGAAATGGAACTGTATTAGTAGTAGTCAGCAGAATTCAATTTTGGGAAAAATACTGAACAGGGTTAATTTCTCCAGCTTTCCAGGACATTCATGTCCACCTCTACCTCAGAGAGGATGCCACTTTCCAGGGCCCTTCTGATGACACACTATTACCCCACAAAGCAGTGCCTGTAATGCCTGATAAAGGTAAACTGCACATGCGGAGTGCACCTACAGTACCTCTACCGACTGAGTGGACAGCTTGGACATCATCCCACAAAGGAGGAAGAGGGATGTTAGAAGAGAGCTAGAGCATCTGTAAAGACCAGTTTTATGAGTGTAGGCCAAAGCATTTACTTTGAACTCTGTGTTACTGTGGCTACGACAGCTTAAGCCCAGCTCAAGTACATCTGCACTGCAGTGCACATACAGAGACTTATCAGCTTGCTCCGCTTTACTCTTATGTGACTCACTCATGCTGCTTCTTGAGAATCCACTGAGAAGCAAATTATTTAAATAGTCAGGAACAACCCTCAGTGACACACCTGAGTCGCAGTGCAACCTTGTACCTCAATTAAGTAGAGAGAGAAAAAAGGAAAAAAAAAAAGGCTGCCTAAACGCTGCTTCCACAAGAGCTGTGTAGTGACTGACTAACCCAAGGAAAGCACAAGTAGGTCACCATTAGATATCCACTATCCTGGCTTCAAACAGTTAGGAAGGAGTTCAGTACTTAAATCTAAGATTTAAAGCTTCTAGTCATGCATAACTATGGCTATCCCCTACAGAATTACAGCACTTACTCATTCTGTACTGAATGGATCTTTTAAAAAGAATTTGCAAGAGTTCACTAGTTCAAAGGATGTAAAAAGTTCTTTAAATATGTGCTACCAGAATAGCTCCCCAAATCATCTACACGCATGTATATTTAAGATTAGTATCTTACAGTTTATTTTGTGAAATAGAGAAAAATTTAGATTTAGCAGTAATTTTCTCCCATGGCTCTTCAGAGAATGAAGAATAATGCTCTCCAGAGAACCTTTTAAAACAACTGCCCTTTTTCCACAACAGCTGCCATTTACTTACATTCTCAGAAGGATGGATGCCATAGGCTGCCTCTCAGCAAAGAATAACTTACCTCGCTTTCATCCCTTCTCAAAGTCGTCATCTATATCCCTACAGATAGGAAGCCACTTTCTCCCCTGGGGGCAACTGGCTTCATTCCCAGTAGCAAAAACAGAAGGCAAGAATTGACCATTTTTGTTCAGGCAGTTGTGGCTTCAGTCAGACTGAAAAATGAGAAGTTGCAGGCACAATGGAGGGAAATGCACTTTTAGGATCCTTGTGCTAAAAATTAATCTCAATCCTAAACATCCTCAGAGCTGCTGCATCTGAGTTGCTCAACAAGATGAACACACTGAAAGAGGAAATAGATACGTATTTGAAGGGGGGGGGGGGGGGGGGGGAGGNAGGAAGAGAAAATTCAAGAGTTCATAAAGTATCAAGAATGAAAATAAACTGCAGGCCTTGTTGCCCTGAGTCAGTGAGGCAAAGCAGCTGTAAATCTGTCTGAAGCAGCTCTGCATTCTCCAGTTGCTTTGCAGCTCCAGAATGCATAAAACAGCTATCACATGCCAGTCAACCTGACCTTCTGACTGCTAGAAGTCTACTTTATTTAACACAGATTCACTCTTCCGGGAGTTTCTTTTGTATGAACACTGGGTAAGAACACTACCTACATGGAGTGTGAAAGATGGGTCAAGCCAAAGAAATTGCCAGAAGAGAACTACATAAAGACTGAGTCAAGTCACTCACTTAGAATCAAAGGGAACATTTTACTGGGGGAAGACTGGGGATTGGGGAAACACTGACACATGGACGAAGCGACAAAGACTTACCAAACAACCTTTAGAAGTTTAAAATATCATTAATTGTGCTTACCATAATTAACTGCACAGTCAGGAAAATGCAGACTTGAAAAACAGACACAGGCAATTCCACTTTTCTCAAAATTTCTGTTAAAAATTGCTGTGCAATTGTCTATTTAAAAGACTATTTGGAAGTTTATGGTTTTACTGCTCCAGTTGTTTGTGTGATGATTACATTCTTCCCCATCCTAAAACACCAACCAAACTCTCTGCCTCAACTTAGTAGTGCTCAAGATTTCACTTCAATGCACTGAACTACAAAGTGTAGCAGGTAGGATTATTCTGCTGAGTTGACAGAGCATTACCATTTCCTCACATTCTAGTGCTTCATTTTGTAGTCTTTATCTTTAATTGCATTCATATTGTTTTATATTCTTTGTTATTCCAGTGCAAAACGTAATTAAAGCTAAAGACTGATATATGATACTCTTAACTAGAGCTGTCAAGATGCTTTTATCTTAGAGATGCCTGCAGGACTTTTGCACTTTAGTTTCATACCTTCATGAAAATTTTGAGAAGCATACTAGGCAGCCAGCTAATTTAATGGGTTTTATTTCATTAAATATTCTTGCACGTAGCACTTGCAATACTCCCTCCTCTCCTCACTTGCAAGGATGTGAATACTCAGTTATAAGAAAGCTTAATTGAAGTATCAAAAAGAAATCAATTTAGAAAGCATAATTACGCTCTGATCTGTGAGCACACAAACACTCAGATTCCTAGTTAAACTGTCAGCACAGGCGGCAGTCTGTAAAGTTAATCAAGCATGTCATATAAAGGAACAATTAGACCAATTTACTCCTTCAGAAGACAAAAGAGCAAAATGGGAAAGAAAAAAGAAACAGAAGCCAAAGTCCCCAAACTACCAAGGGAACTAAGAGAAAGTCCACAGTGCATGTACAACAGCTGGGCACAATCCAGAACGCAGAACACGCGCTGGCAACACGAACACCAACAGGTACAGCCAAAACTGCCCTCACACACATGGTGCCTCTTATTTCACTGGAGGTAAAATGGGAGCAGTGTAACATCATCTGCTTACACAGATCAGGAAATTAAATTATCACTCTGTACAGTTCACAAGGTACAAAGAATATATTTTGACAACAGATGTACAAATGCAATAAATCCATGTTTATTGCAAGGAAAAGGTTTCACCATACCCAAGCTTGCAAATGCCAGATCTCATCACTGCTCTGCTATCATTACATGACCAGTAATTCACAGACTCTGCAGGGCCAATTAATCATGCAAGTGACAAATTAACCAACATCCGAGAGGTTCATCACAGCTGGCAAACACTCTAGCTACAGCTATGGTACAACCTAAAAACTTTCCCACCTTTTAAGACCTTTTCTGAATGGGTATAACTTATGCTTAGCATACCCAATTATATTCACAACCTATCAGTAAACAAGAATTAGAGATCTACCCCTTGCAACCCAACGATTGAAGGGTCTTAGAGGTTTCTTACCCAGACTCTCACAGACTAAAAGCGCAAACTTCAACCTGGCAACAGCTACTTACTTGTACAGCTGCATTGGTTCTGCCACTTGAGTGCTTCACCCCCAGAAAACAAAGGGGAGGCACCCAAACAGCCCCAAGAAACCCTGTTTGCACCCCTCTTCAATTCACTGCTGTTCATCCTGTATGTGTGCAGTACCTCACCGTTTCTGGTATGGTGACAATTCCCTTATTCTAGAAACAGAAGCATATTTAGGATTGTTTGCCAGACAAGCAAAAGTACTGCAATTACCAAATCTGACAAGAAGGCTTCCTTTCTTCTTGTCTCCCAGAATTAGCATCTTTCCATATTTCTTTAAACACTCAGGCAGCATTTAATAACGTCTCAGAATAGCATCACATAAACCTACAAACTGTAATCATTGATTTATTATTTAATCCATTTATCAGCTGGCCTGCCAGTACAATGTCACTGAAGAAATGAGCCGAGACAAAGGAGCATTGTATGGTCAGCTAAGTCTCAATGTGTGAAGGGGGAGAAAGGAAAAGAGGAACAAGTCCCAGTGATTAGCACTCCAGGGCTTTTTCTAGAGAACTTCACTCTGCTGTTTCAAAGTCTACCTTCCCAAACAGCATTCAACACTTGAGACAAATAAAGGCAGGGATGTAAATACTAAGGTGTTCCACTGGCAACAATGAATGCTGCATTGGAAGGCTTGCCTGGCTTGCCTTTGTGCATAGCTCAAGCCTGACAAGCAGTATGGACAAATTCCAAGTCTTTAATTCTTACAGAAAGCCAATTAAATATTTAAATTTCCCTTCCACCTGCAAGAGAAAGCACTGAAGATCTAACAAAAGCAATACTCTGTATAGAAGGGACTGTGCTTATTTAATATTCATTTTGTCTCCTCAGTTTATGCTACCATACATTGAAAAATGATTTTGTCATCACCTGACAGCAAAGACTTCAGAAAGGATGAACAAATTTCACAAAGTCTACAATTTTGATTTGTTATTACATATCCTCAAGTCTCTCATGATATTTCAATAGTAAAACCTGTGTTTCTACATTTCATGCCAGAAATTATCAAGAAAATGTGTGGTAGTGCAATTTTGAACCACGTTACCTGGGTGCAGATATTTTTTTTTAAAATCTCATTTATGTTCTCCACACCACATAGATAAACTGCTTCAGGAATTTCATCTTGCTTCATCGTTTATATTGAATAACAGTAGCTTATGAAAGACACACCTTTCACATCACTCACTGCTTTCTTATGGTTTTGGTTTAATTTTTTTAGAGCTTTTTTCTTCCCCAGAAACAGAAGACAACTGTGTGGTTTCTTATATTCCCAAATATACTTTCATTGTATTCCTGACGATTTGCAAAACTGAGTTTCCTCCCATAACATATTCCAATCTCTCTCCCAAAGCTTCTTCCTCTCTCACGCTGTGCTCTTACCTCCACACCACTACCCTGTAGCTTTATCCAGCCTGGATGCTCAAGATGTGACAGCACACGCTGGGGCTTAAACACAAACATGCCTGCATAACTGGTCTGTGACCAAATAAAATCACCACCTGCTGAGCTCCCTGTGCCTTTGTATGCAAAGTGTTAATTTGCACTCTCATCCACTCCCTAAACATCAGTTTTCATTGAATTCTCTATGTCTTTAGCTACCATATGGCACTGTAAATGGCCAAGGGACTCAAACACCAGCAAGAAGGGGCAGAAAAACAAGACAAAATTATGGAAATGCTTAAGCTACTACACCCCTGTCACAAATTTCTTTGCATCTGCCCTAAAATCCATCTGGAAGAAAAAAAAACCCCAAACAACACATACCTGAAATAAACTTAGTAAAGCAAACTGCTGGAGACCTTTGCTCCTTAAGGACATGGGGAGATGTGCCCACCAATACAGCCCTCCAAAACTACCAGTGAGAGAAGCTGGCAGAGCTGGAGGAGAAGGGGCAGGGACAGTGAATCGACATGTTACAGAAAAGAGGAAATTCTTGTCTATCAAGACAGATGTGCACAACAAACCAGATTCTTCAGGCACTGATGGTTTTTTTCCAAAGAAGTCTAGAAACTTTTCCCATTTTTTAGTTTAATCATGGAGAGGTGGAATGGTTCTAATTATATGTAATAGTCCTAAAGCAGCAACACCAGACTACATACACACTCTTACACATCCAGTATCCACTACACTGTGCAGTCCTTACTTCCAACCATGCTACTACAAATTGAAATGCCTGTAAAAGTGGATTAAAAAAGTGAAAAATCTCAGCACTACATCTAAATCCTTTCTTTTACTGTATACATTTCCCAGGACAGTGTATCTACTACCTAGTAACTGCCTCCCACCTACCTACGTTAACATTTATAGGGCAGGAAAGAACAGGGTTTCTCTGCATTCTTGACAAACTCTTGGCCAGACACCCAAATACTTTTAGAGAGCAGACCTTGCAAATTATGTTTCTGCCAGCTGAAGAGGGAAAAAAACCCTTTTCTTCTCCTCAAGTGTGTGAGTGTGTGACTACGGTACATATAATTAATCATTTTAAGGGGGATGTCTAAGCAGCAATAACACATAAAATACATCAGGAAAAGAAGCTCCTGGGTGGATGACTCTACTCGGCAGGGGAGGCACAAACTCCCTTCAAATACCCGTCTTTGAGAAGAATCAAACCACTGTAAACAAGCAAAAATCTATACGAAGTCACACATATAAGCAGTATTTTGAGCATCTTCCTCAATCTCTCACAGGTTCCACTACGCAATAAAATTCAAGTCTGACTTTCTAAGCAGGCAAGGAAGTCTTGCCAACCAACAGCAACACTGATCCCACAAGGAATGGGAGCAATACAACATCCATCAATGCCATGACACGTTGAGTTGACAGCTGCTGGGGGTCAGCTGGAACCGAGAGCCCCCGTGTGCTGCACCATCACTGGTGACAGGGGCATTTCCGAAGTGATCGCGCTCAGCTGTTCTGACACACTGCCAAGGAAAAACTGAGCACAATGAAAGTAATGATTTCACTTTCTCAGGTTAAAAAAAACCTCAACAACAACAAACCCCAAAACTTGAACTCCCACATCTAAGAGTGGGCTTTTTAAGTCTTATAGCAAAAAAAAAATAAAAGATATCTTGTAACAGCTAAAACATCACACAGCTAGCTGCTGCCAGGTCACCTTCATGAACATATATACACACAAAACGAGTCACTTCTGTCCCCCTTCAGACACAGCATCCTAAAACATTTTGAAATGGATTAGCATGTTGTCTGGGAGAGCCAGAAACTCAAAAAGTAAGGAAAACCAGTAAACCTGGCAAGCTTCCTTCTGCGAAACAAAACTTTACGTAGGAATACTGTACCTGCCTAGCAGTACTAGGTACCAAACCACCGAGCTTGTTGATTTATCTGTGCACAAAGATATTTTCATACAACGGGCAAGTCGGGACCCGCAGTGTAATTTAGCCCTTCTGTGAGACTGCCAAAATGGCAAGAGCCAGGCATCAGATTTCTTACAACAATTAAATGGGTCAGACAGAAACTACCGATCAACTTTCTCCCAGAGAACAAAAAAAATCCATAATAGCAATAGGTTTATGATGAAGAAATGGAATTTACTATTAGGAGACGCTAGCATTTCAGAGGCAGATCATCATTGCATGAGTCTGCAAACGACCGTATCTGACAGCCAAAAGCAAAGTCTAAAAAGAGACTCTCCTGATTAATTTCATTTTCCTGCTGCTAAGAATCAACACCGGCATGCAACAGCAGTCAACAGGAACAAAATATATGCCTACAACACCAGGAAAGTATCGATTCTTTTTTCAAGTGGAAGGAATTAAACACACTTTGGAAAGCTCATGCTAGAAGATGGAGTAAGCAAGCAGCAAAGAGGAATAGATTTTGCATGTCAGACTGATTTAAGTCAGGGAAGCAAGTTAAACCCACCATACTTGAATGATGTATTTCTGTAACACCGCATATCCAAATGCAACTGGAAAGAACTGGATCACGTAGACATCATAAAAACGGACTCAATGGTATCACTATTTTCCTTTGAAAATGCCTGCCAACATTGAGAAGGTGAGAAAATGCAGATCTACAAGTGGAAAGCAATAAAAACAAGTACAGGTTAAGGTTAATTAAGTTTTTTACTTCCCAAACCAATAGAACTTTGAAGATGTTTGCCATCGAATTTGTGAACAATGCTGTCTACCACATGTACTAGATAACCTCCAGGAAACAGTCCATAATTCCTTGTCAAAGCGAGTTTAAATTCCTTGAATAACATAACAAAGACAGCAACAACATTATTTTATTGCAGTAAAGAATATCAGTTCCAAGAGACTTTTTCAGGTACACTTATACTAAATTCACATTCTAGAATTATCTGTAAAAAATTACATTAAATCATAACAACTATTCTGCAGTTTCAGTAAATCGACTTAAATACTGAAATAGAAATTTGTGTCTGCTTCATCTCCACCAAAAGCATTTACACCACATTATGAGGGGCACCTCAAAGTTATGCTGAAGTAGTAACTACAGCTCCAGTTACTTTCTAACTCTGGATCCTACACCTAACCTATGCATGCATTCAATCTAAGTTCAGGCAATTCTCCTCAGCAGCCTCCGTTAGGGGTCACACAAGCACTCTCCCTGCCCTCAGCTCCCAGGCCCAAGCACAAAAGGGTCAAGGCAACCCACATGGGCCCCAGTGCAAATAAAACTGAGCTGCATGAGCAGAGGGCAAATTGCTGGATCGACAAGTACAGAACATTTCCAAGCACAATCGTTATATTAAGTAACAGCTTTTTGCTCAAGTACCCATGCATGTGACTCTTACTTAGCAGCTTGGTCGTGTAGGAGATGGAAGCTAGAAATTCATCTGAAAGATCAGAGAGGCAACTCTCACTGCATCTGTTCTCAGTGCTTCCCTCAGCACATTGTTTGGTTAGCGCACACAAGAAGACCACGTAGCCTCTCTCCAACCCCTCACCACAGGGACCTCACCAAAATAAGCTCTGAAGGCAGTCTGAGACCCAGCTGAATAACTTCCAATATACAGTGGAGCATTTGTTGATATCATTCCTTGTTTTGCCTCAATCTGTAATCCACTTGAGTAGTGTGTGCCAAAAACTACTCCTTCTACAACCAAAAGAAACAAAACAACCTAGGCTTTAAGCAAACAGATCCTGCTCCACACAAACCCAGTATTTCAAAAAATCAGACTGTATCACTCTGCTTCATCCTGACAAGCAAGAGGCAGGCACTTGGGACTGAAGAAAGAGAGGTTCAAAGACAATGTGAGAAATCTTAAGTGTGATTGCTATTCTGCCAAAAAAATAACACTGTAACCACAAATATCTTGCTGTACAAGGTCTGATAAACAAAACCAGTGAGGCTGTGCCAGAACTAGTGAGATTACCTGGGCATTTAACAGACACATAAGAGAAGCACACAACAGTTAAGCCAAGATCCACAACCAACACAGGGCTTTTCTCCTGCCAGAACACAGGCCTCTCTAGGAGCAGACGACCTACTCGAGGAATTACTCCTTTGAGGGGCAGCAGGCTCAGAACACACTATCTATTTTATCAACCAGAGGTTCTGCCACAAAGAAGATTGGCTAATTTGTTAATCGCTCCACAGCCATAAAATGTTTCAGATTTACAACCAACCCTTCCCACACCTGGACTGCTTTGGACAAGGTATTTGCCTCCCTGTTCATGTAACCTAACCCTGTTGACCTAATCCAGCTGTTTCTCAGAACATCTCCATTTTCACACAGAACCAGACAGAAGGATCCTCATGTTTACAAGTGGTTGCTTTCAAAGCAGCCCATGTGAAAGTTAGTAATCACTGATCAAATGACTGTCAGGCAACAAAAAAGTGAATATATTTCTGAGACAACTGTCTTCTCACTTTTTTCAGCATTGAAAAACAACCTGTCTTACATTTGCGTTTTTAAAAAAAGGCTGATGCACCAATGCAACGCTTGTGAGCAGCATCACGTATGCACATAACTGAATGCATGCCATATCATCTATTTAATATTGGTTGTGGGTGGCTTTGTACGCTTAACAACAACCAGCTTTGCATTTGAAATGTGTCCTGATGGAAATCTTTCTCTTTCTGTAACCCCAAGACTGCAGAGAATTACAGACTGGGACAGCCAGATTTAACCTTGTAACACTGACCTGCAGGTCTCTACAGAAAACAAATCACAAATTACTCTGTCTTCTGACTAAGGATGTTTCAGGCATCCTCGTGTCAATGGATAACTACACCTACAGACTTTGCTACCAAAAGACAGCTCATAAAATGTTGTGAGTTGCTTAACCACAAAGACATGCAGTAAGTGAAGTATTTGAGTCTTTAAACCATACCAAAGTTTTCCCTGGTTTTGCACTAAGTGAAAATTTGTTCGAAGGAGAGTTATTGCATTACTACCTAGTATCCCTCGAGGAAGAGCAAAGTATTGCAAATCGGAAATCTGTCTTTGCAGCAATACGTGTATCTGCAACACCAAGAGACTGAAGCCTTGCTCTGGCAATTACCTGTTCCCCAGAACACTCCGGCAAAGTTTGCTATCAGGCTCCCTGTTGGTTTGACAAAAGAACTGGTCAATGTTCCTCCAGTGAATTTTGACAGTACAACTTTATAATAAACTGTTCTGCCTAGAAAAGAACGGGGGGGAAGAAAAGACAAGAGAAAAAAAAATTGACATCCATCTGCCCATGAGATCAAACTTCTTATGCACTGTTGTTTTAATTTCTAATTGACATGACTGCTAGAGAGAATTGGAGAGTACTGTAAAGATACTCAAGCCTCTTGGAAGGTATCCAATTTATGCGGTTAGCATGGTGTGATGATGTGGAAACAGAAGATAATGTGGCCCACAGATCTTTGGCAGGCTTTAAAATATCATCTTTCATCGTAAAATTACCCTATTTTAAGCGGGTGATTGAAAGGTACTAATAAGGCATTTGGGTTGATGTCTACTGCTGTGGAGAGAATTGCAGCATTTCTAGAAAAAATTAAAGATCCTGGGCTCTTTTTAGTAGTTTTCTGAAGTTCTCTATTTAACGTTACCTACCTAGCACAGCAGTTATCCGCATGTTGAGACCTCTGTCAGGATAAGGCTAAGAAACAACTTGGATTAACCACCCATTTTACTTCACTGATACCACTCTTCTTACTGGGCCATAGCAAAGAACAAATCAACAAAGTCTTGGGTTACCAGTCAGCTTGGAGGGGACCATAAAAAACCTGCTTTAGAAGCTACAGGCAGAAATCTGGTTTAAGACCTGTAAATACAAGAGGCATTTAAAGGTCCTCCTCTCCTGAATGAGTATCAAGGAAAATAAAGATCTTGAGCAAGGTATATTCTACCTTGAGTCACTTAGCTACACAGTTTTTGCTCAAGACAGCACTGCAAATGTGAAAACGAGCAGGCATTTCCCTCCCTTTTTTTTTAATTAACCAATCTTCAGTGTAGCGTTTTTCCCATCTCATCCCTATTACATCCAAAATACATGAATATAAGTTTTCCCAGACTTTCTACTGCCACAGATTCCCTCAAGTCACAACCCCTACGTGAGTGAATACCATTAGCCTCCCACTGCCTTGCCTGAAGGCTCACAAAAGCACCGATACAGGTACAGGACTGCTAGAGGTATAAAGGCCAAGCTAGAAAAGCAGATTACTTTTCTGCCACACGTCAAAACCTGAGGTATGGAGAGCTGTTGTACCAATTAGAGCTGCTCAAAGTAAAAAAGCAGCTGCATGTCCTGCTGCTGAATGAAGTCGGTTTAGATTAGGGAACAAGTCACAAGTTAACGCACTGCAAATAAGAAGTAAAGACTCCCTTGCTAGCAATTCCAAATACACAGTGACTGTAACACTGATGTGATGTCTGCAACATCAAAGCACATAAAATAGCGCATGAGAGGATCATGTTTTCTTTGTCTTAGCCAATGCAAGATGCAACCTGCAATTAAGAGGCCTTTTATTCCTTTGTCCTTGGGACAGAACTCATAACACTGAAGGTTGGTCCTGCCTCCTTAAAGCAAAGAGAATCACTGATTGCAAAAACCTAATCATGAATGGTATCCAAGCCATCAAATGACTGGTCACAATCCCCTTTCTACAGGACAGGCTGATGTTTCTGAAAGTCCCACTAATCCACTATGCTGGAATGGATATGCTGGTTACAGATATCTGGCTTCACGTTAAATAGGCTTTCTGGGACAATCTGAATTCTTTCATTTGTATTCCCCTTTGAGGTACCTTGCCACGGAAGGTTCCCTAGCCTTCTGCATGTTCTCCCTTAGAAATCTGCTTCTGAACTTTGAGTATCCTAATAAAAAGATGGAAAATTGCTCAGCAAGAGGAACAGCCTATAAAATCTCACTAAGGGAAGTGGTTAGACCTTATTATTTTTTATCTATTTTAAGTGGCTCCCAAATGTTCTGATCACTGACAGCATTCAGCACAGAATACCTTAATGAAATTCAAGTCTTTTCCAATAGAGAGGTAATGAAGTTTCGCGGACATCTTGCTGCTTTCTTGGGGCCCACCGGTGACATAGATGTCCCTTCTAAAGAGAAAATGCTAAACCAGCACACTGCCACACACCCGACAGCTCCTTCTTTCTACTTGATCTACTTGATCAGATAAAACTACATGAAACACCACTCGCTGCAGCCCCAGTTTATAGGAACCAACCTTCCCAATGTAAGACACAATGAGTTCACGTCAACTCTCTGCCCAAGCACTGCAGAACACACTGACAGCCTAAAGTGCCCTTTATGCCCTCGTGACCAGCACAATGACATGAAGACTCCACATACAGTCCTTCACAGGTGCTGTTAATGAAAACTTGCCAAACCTCTCATGCACTGCCACTATTTCGCATTGCTTCTGGATAGAAGAACAAAAATATCTTGAAAAAGAAAATCGAACATCTTTCCACTTGAATTAGTTTTCAAAATGTAAATAAGCAACCATATCAGACACCTAGAACACTAATATGAAAGTTATGACCAACTGGTTCCAAAGTTTTGGAAAGTCCTCTTCACAAGTTGCTTTTAACATTTTTAGTAGGAAAATCTTCTAAATGAAAACACAAATAACTTGTTGCTGTAACTGAAAACACGTCTTTCTTCTTTAATGTCTGTTTGCAGGACAAGCTATGAATAGTCACTTCCAAAGTCTCATTGATGGCTCAATTATAGTTTATGTTGTCACGAATTTGGCATGACAATATCGCCCATTCACTGCTATGTGAAGAGTTCACGCCTTCTCTGTCCCCAGGCCTTGAAAGAGATTGCTTAACAGTAAAAGCAGTAGCAAACCTCAAGTTAATCGAAACTGAAGAGATAACAGGCCAGCAGAGAAGTAAGGAAAAAGAATGTACTGGACAAGCAGTTTTGGTGACATTCAATCTGCAAAAAAGAAAGAAAACCGCGGCGAAATAAAACATCTCCCCAGCTCCAGTTCAGAGTTTGTTGTTGTCTTACTTGTTTCCAAAGTACAAGACATGAAAATTGTGGGGTTTTCAGGGATGTAGTGTCTCCTTAAATTATCCTTACAACAAAACCAGATCACTTTCATAAAAGACTTCCTTTTGTGAAGGAGGAAAAAGAAAACCAAACAAAAAAACAACCCAAGAGGCAGTCTCAAATTTTGAAATATTTTGTGTTTGTGATTTACAAGTCTGAGATGAGGATTACACTGGAAATTCAGATTTCTACTCTGAAACAGCCTTTCCAAAGTCTTTTCTAAGTTACACAGATGATTTCTCTCCTTCCTGCCCTCTCCTCCCCCCGCCATCTCTTGAGAACCGCCTGAAGGCAAATATAATTGGAACCTTGCACTGGCTGCAGACATGTCATGAACAAGAACATAATCCAGGGTCATCAGCAGGCTAAAGCCAGCGCACTGCCCTGCCCTGCAAGACGATCAGCGTGTGCGTGATAAGCCTGCCTGCAGCCAAGGCAAGCCTAGCAGACCTGAGCGGGGCAGCTCGCATTGTTCTCCAGCAAAATCTGACCAGACTACTTCCAAAACAGCCCTGATGGCTCTGAAAGCAATTGTACCCATTCCCCCCGCTCCCAGTTACGAGGACAAAACAGAAGGTCCTCAGGATTGAGGGGGGAGGAGGGAAAGCTGAAAGCAAGGATCTGCTTACAGACAGAGAGTATCATTAACTATTAATAACAAAAAGGCTGCAATGCAGACAGCTCGAAATCTGGTACAGCTTACTAAATCACAACTGCACATGAGACCATTATACTACACTATACCAGTAATAGCTCCGCAGTTCCCTTTCTGTGAAAAATTCATGCTGTCATATGAAGACCACACAGCACATGTTTCCAGCAATACTGCACTTCTCATGCTGATAGCTGTTCGGAAATTCAAAAGGATTTATTCTAGTTAAACATTCATTTTAAAAGTAGGTCTTTCTAAAACAGGATGTTTTATGCCAAACAATTTACAGATGCTATTTAATAAAGCATAAGATCTTAGTGTGCAATAACACCGGAGAGGGAGGTGAAATGCACAGCATACATACCTAACAAAATTCCTTCACTAGGAAGAAATGATGATTAAGTTTCCTCTGGGAAGAGCCCCGTGAAAGCCAGTCTCTTAGGCCAACAGTGGTTCCAACTTCTTTGCACCTCACTTCAGAAAACTGGCAATCAGTAAGCAGTTCATGCTATAACTGATAAGCAAAGCACAGCAGAGATACTGATGCCAGTTTGGGCTGGGGGTGGTTTAGTCTGGATTTTTGCTTTCAGTACACTGGAGGCTTAGGTGGAACCCTCTATTCACATCTAAATAAATCAATTTAGCTAATCCTACTTTTTTCCCCGTCCAGACATTTCAAAGGGTATCGATGTGACCTTTCAGGTGCACTCTTCGTTGGTGAAATACAGAGTCTCTGCTGTTTTCCAGACTGACAGGAGGACAAAGAGCTAACGGGAAACAGGGACGACTGTCTGCAGGGAGAAGGGTTGCATCACACTAGTGCTATTGTCAGAGTATAGAACAGGCAATGCCAGGCATCTCAGAGCTGTGACACGAGGAAAGAGCAAATTAGGACGAAAATATCTGTGCAGAAGCAAAGTGAGGGTGCTCTGGGAAGAGGAGATGCAGCCATTTTAGTGCTCAAGTTCCCCAATTTTCCCCATCATGTCCGTTCTGCAGTTGGTTCACAGCACTGGAGCTGCAGCCCTGTGCCCCCCTGCTGTCACCCCTGCTGTCAGGTTCCACAGAGCAAAAAGGACCTAAGCAGTCCAGCCCTAGTGCTGCACCTCACCAATTACGTGCTCTCCTTTCTCAAGCGAGGTGGGTCTTGTAGCGTGGAATGGATTTTAGAAAAAGGGTCTATTTGATCACAGCTGGTCCTGGTCTGTCAAGCCTCTCAAACGCTGGAGAAAGCTGCCCACGCAAAAGGGTGTTTGCATAAACATGAAAAATAACGAGGTGAATAACCATTAACAGAAGATTTTGTGTGAAGTTCTTAAATTCACAAATTATTCAGAAATTTACAACATCGTTTCAAACTAAGCCATGTAAGAAACACGTTGAAGACACAAATAAAACACATGTAGATAATTAATTATAAGAGTATCCAGAGCCACACCAAGCAAAGTCAGGATGAACAGCCAATCAGGACAGTTCTACAACAAAAACTGCAGATAAGAGGGTGGTCCACTTTCTAGAACAGAAGTAGATCAAGAAAGACAATAAATCTGGAGTCACAACCACATCAAAAAGACACTAACAAGTGTTAGCTTGCTTCTTTCTGGTATTTAATTTTATTTGGGGATTTGAATGTAGAAATTCACTATCTCTGGGAATATAAGTAATAAAGCCTAGGAGAAAAGTAAATGTCAATAAATATATATAAAAAACAAATAAAACCCCAAACAAACCAGAAACTCCCACAAAAACCCTGTCTTTCTCAGGCCTGAGAAACCAGCACAGCTGACTATCATTTCTTTTTCCAGAAAAAAACCTGGCAACCTCTCAAAGGGTTTAAAATGGTATTGTTTTTTCCCTCACACTTGGAGTTAAACCTGCTGGTAACAGTCCCACTGAGGTTGGAACCCATCAGGAGCCCAAAGGCCAACTTTCAGAGACACAGGAGACCAAAAGATGTCAATGATTTACAGCACCTTGCCATAGAGACAGTGGATACCTACACCTTCAAAGAAACTCTGAAGAACACCAGACACCAAAAGCAAACTCATTTTACCCAACATTTTCTGAGACTGATGCTAAACTACTGCATCTATCTCAGATATTCACATTTCTAGAAGCATGCAAAAAAAATGGAGGATGCCGAAGAGTGCTGAAAAGTTATTGAAAATAAGGAGGAAAATCCATTTTGTCCCATATAATCAAACTACTAACAACGAGAGAAAAATCTGTCTCTAACTTGCAAATATTATCAGGAAATACTTTACAGAAAAACACTAGGTAGTAATAGGCCACTAGGACAAAGGCACAACTAGGGCTCCTTCAAAAGTTTCTTTTTACTTCTTTTTATTCTCTGCCTAAAATCATGAATAAATATTTCTTATCATCATTAAAATGTCTGCACAGCCAGCAGCTCCCAAGTTTTTTATATAGATAGGTGCTGAAGTTTCCCAGAAACTTCTTTGGTATGTGATTCTCTTCTCCTCTGCTGTTTAGGAAGGCAAAGTGTATTTGCATAACCCAAACAAATCATCTGCTGAGAAGACAGTGATAATGCTGTCTGTGCTGCCAGGATCTGAGACTTTCTCGCATGACAAAAACCTAATGCTACACCAGACAGCTTTTCATTAGCAGAATGCTAATAAATTTATATCCCCAAGCAATTAATTATGCAGACTGGGCAACAGGACGTTTCACAGCAAACATGTACATTCAATCTTCATAAAGCTGTTTTGCCCCCACCACTTACGAGCTCCAGTTTGGGAAGACAGCGCCCAGACGAACTGAGGAATTCAGTTTCTAACAGGCTACAAATCTCTTCCTTTAGTTCTCAGCTATGCTAAGCTCAGCTGACTTTGAAAACCAAGCCAAGCATACTAGCAATGATCATTGATGATTTGTATCTTTCAAAAAGCTCTGTACTTCAACAAACTGCGCCACGTTATTCACTTGAAAATTCAGCTCTCCCTTTTGTATTCAAAGCTTGCCTCTGGACAGCACTGGAGGATTCCAAGATCTCGTGGACTTTTCAATCTGTTAATCACAAGGCTTCTGCTCAAGAACTAAATGCAAGAATCACAAAAGCATTGGACAAATTTGGTATCAGCGGGCAGAGCAGTGAGACTGGAATCACCGGACTTGAAATTCACCCTGTGGTGCTTCACAAAAGGAAATACAATAGTATTTTAACAACAATGATTACCTGCTAAAAAAAGGACAACGGATTCACTACTCAGAACCTTCAAATCAAGCCTAAATGCCCTTTCTGGAAAATATGCTTGCATTAAATGGGCTTTGAAAACCCAGCTAGACAACCTACAATAAAGCTTCATAGCTTCAATTATTCAAGAGATGATTATTACTAGATTCTCTAAATGGATTACTTTTATTGCCAAGAGTCCTGAACACTGTGGCTCAGAATTCTGCTGTGCTATTTATACTGTACTGACAAGTAAACAGCCATTTCTAACGTAAGAAACCTAGATTTTCTTTTCTGTGATTAGGTTCATCAATAAACCAGAAGAGGATTTACCACCAAGTGCCAATTATACAGGATCTGCAGCTGCCTTGCATCTGCAGTGCAGCAGTTCATTTGCCTAAGTAAACTCAAGAGTTTTGGTACTTAACTGGCAACAGATTTATTAGCCCCGAGTGCCACATTAGCGAAGCCAGCTCTGGAAGAAAGGTGGGCAAAGACCAGCTAAGAGAACATTAGACACGATTCGGTCAGAGTGATCTGTGAACACAAACACAGGCCATAGCTGAGCATTCAAACCCACAACTTAACACAACCTCCGGTTTGTCAGGATCCTCAGCCAGTGCACGACAACAGGTTAAACTGAGGACTGATGGTGAATAAACAGATTATTATTTAGCACAGAAGATCATGAATCAGTTGACAGTTTTGTTTTAGAGGGTGCTCTTTCACACAAAATACTACGCTGGCTTCTGTCCCAGCGCTTAGCAGCTACATTAGCGCCAGACAATGACTTGCCAGCACATCTAATGCCACCACAGTAAACACATTCTGCAACACAGACATCAGAATCCTGCGATCTTGCACCTGCACTTTCCAGAATGTAACATTCCTCATCCGATGCACTACGTGCCTAATGGGAGCTAAGCAGCCGCAGTAATACTGGAGCTCATTAAAGAGACATTTACAAAGGACAGAAATACCCAGCTGCCAGAGCAAGACATCATTCAGAAAATAACAATCTCTGCTCTCTCTGCCCTCATGCACAAGGGAAGCCTACAAAACTTACTTGGAAAAATGAGCCTAGGAACAAACTTCAATGAACACCAAAAACCATAAACTCAGTAAAGTGCCATAAACCCAGTAAGTTTAGTCCCCTCTTCATGTTCTAAACAACCAACCTTTTTGGTTTTTTGGTCTGGAAAATAAAATTATTTTAGCACCTCTTTCACTCCCTCCTCCCATCCCCTCAACCCCACTGCTTTCATTTCAAAGACTCAGATGCTGAAAAGCACGTTTAGTTTTTACCCACCACCTACACCAAAACTCTTAATAATGGTTTCTCTACCTTTGAAACTTGGTTTGCCTACATTCTAACAGTCACACAATAATGCCCATCTTTCAAGAGCTCCTATTATTTCTTAACACGTTTGCTAAATCTAGATGACCTCCCTTCTCAGTAGCCCTCTTACTGACAGCCTACTATATATACACATACCATAAGCACAGGATACAAAAGCTGCAGGTTCACCAAGGTTTTACCTCACAAAGGCGGACTCCCTCCCATCGTAAGGCACAAGAACTTAACCAATTCCCTGAGCAGGGAATTGAAGAAAAGGAGAAATTGGGTTTAGTTACAGAACTCAGTTTTGCTGTCACTCGTAGTTCAGCACATATACCTCCAGAGACCCAGATGCTGCAACTGAACTTATTCATACATGCAATTCCTCTGATCGTGCTCTTTGACACAGCCCTGCGACCCACCTCAAGCACTGTTCATCACCTACTGGTTCCACCTTGTTTATTGACTGATACTTCAGATGGTCTTTTTTGGAACCTCTAACCAAACCGATTTCCTATTTTTCTTTAAGCACAATGAGGGAAAGATTGAGAAAGAAGTCTAGAGAATGTCTATTTTAACATCTTGTGGTGATACTTAAGGCTATGTTGATTTTTTCAGGCACACCCATTTTAAGGACTCCTACATCTCAGTCCGAGTGCTTGAATTATTACAACCCACACTTGTGAGTGGGAGCTGAAAATGTGGAAAAAAAGAAATTAAGAAAATCTTCTTTTACAACAGCAGTCCTGTAGGCTTAATTAAAAACAAAGAAGCCAAAAAAAGCAAAGAAAAAAAACCCCAAAACACAAGGGATGACAGAGTCACTGGCTTAACAGCACTCAAATTCTTTGCCAAGACAAAATTCTTTCTGTTCCTGCCTATTTTCCCTAGACACCTCCACCTCCTCCTTCCCATTAAACTAAACCAATATGTTCACACAGTTAAGCGTTCCAATAACTTGGTCAATATAAAATATTCATAGTAGTTCCAAATCTATTAAATTAGGATAAATATTCCCTCCCAATTCAAGAAGCATCAAGTCTCAGAGAACTGCAAGCACACCAATGCTTCTTCCCCTAGCAACTCTCTAAGGTTGTCCCCTTGTGGAAGAATTAAGAACTTAATTGTGAGGGCATTTAATAACAGCACAGTCCAGATTTCACCATGTTTCACCACTTTCACAGGTTGGAAATGTTAAAACAAGGAGGTGTCACAAACCCTACTTAACACCTAAAATTTTGTTAGGCAAAACTGAATGAATACAAATCAGAACATATGGAGCACTTCTTCTGTCTTCCCTGATGCAACCCACAGAAGTGATTAGCTTGGCTTGTGACCAATTTGACATCTTGACAAATCAAGTCAGTTCCTCACAGAAAAAGGATCTCGACTATTACATGTTTGGGCAATCCAGGTTAGTTTGATTTTTACTCAACTCCTCTGTCACTCCCAATTATTAAAACCTCTACAATAAAGTCAAAACCAAGGGGTCTTTTGCTACATCTATAACAGAAAACACAACTGGCATCACAAGTGATACAAGAAAAGTCTGCTGGCAACTCGAGTTGCCACCAACACCTGTCATCAAGATGTCAGTGATGGTGGGCCTACTAAATCATCAAAAAAACATTCAAATTAAGTGATTCCAAAGCCTCTAGGATTGAAAAGGTATTGTTAGCATTCAAACTTTGAGATCATTATTCACATAAACTTTCAACAGAAATACCTCATTCCACTTACCACTTAGTTTCCTAGACCACAAATCATATGCATACAGTTCAAAAGTCACGAGTTTAATCCATTTCAAAAATTATTTCCTGAGTTGATTATCACAGAAACAAAAGATGTGTGATAGAAATGAAAAATACTTTCTCTGTGCTGGGGGAAAAAGGTTCAGAATGTACCTAGCTTAGGGTCACAAAACCGTGATATTAAGGTGCGTAGTTTGCACCTCAAGCATATTGTGCTTCAGACAGAACTTCCAGTGTTCATCCCAATATTATTTGTTTCTATCAACTCCCTCAAGGTCCTTACCCTCACCTGTCTTTAAGTCCTACCCTAGGTTTGTACTTCAGTTATTACATCATTTTTCCCTTTGGACTTCACAGAACTCTGCTCACACGCAGCACCTCACAATGCTGTTATACAATAACTGTATAATCCTTCATAATGACACTATCTGTCTTTTCTACATCATTTTACCTTCTTTCTCTATTAATGTAACTTACTGGGATTTTGGTTTCAAACTCAGCTACAAAATGCCAAGTCCTACTTCTGATGCACACTTAGAACCTGTCACCGGCTACATTTAATGAAAAAAAAAAAATTAAAAATCCATTTCAACCTGCCGCCTTTGAGTTTTATCCCTGGCTATCTTTCATGTTTGACAGACAACTGAGAAAGACCAGTAGAGCCACTTTGCTATACACCTCAAAAATCTCTCCTCTGTCAAAAGATTTCCCAAAGGTTAGGCTGCTGTACACAAACAATACATCATTATAACCTCATTTCAGCTCCTTGTCATTCCAGATTTCAGAAACTCTGTGGCAGTGACAATTTTAGCTCTGTGTTTGCACTGCACCTACCACAGTGAGGTCCTGGTCAAAGAGTGTCCTACAAAGTAAACAGAGTTGCACGGACACAGAAACCGTAATCTCAGCAATTCCAGAACTGGGACTTGGCAGAAGTTTATCATGTGATTCACAGTCTCTTTACCCTGGAACATCTCAGTCTTACCTTCAGACAAACAAAATCACATACACACAAGTCCCATTTTGAAGTTAACCACCCCCCAATCGTTCAGATCATCTTCAGCACAAATACTCCACTACTAAATCAATTTGTTGCCTACAGAAGCAAAGAGCCAACAGACCCGTGTAACCATCTACCATTACCAGAAGCAACCTTTATGTCTTTTATTTTCAAATGAGAAATCAACAGTTTCTGTGGGTTTGATCTTAGTTAGCTAACTATATCTTATTTCCTGAGGGAAGTGAGGTTTACTGGAGTCTTCCAACTGTGAGGACAGGACAAGATGATTATGAGAATCCTGAAGTACTCTAATCATAGAAAGATGCAATAAAAAGATATGATCTAAGGAGAAATGAAAATATAGCTCATCACTGGGGTAGGCAGGGTACAGGAAATGCTAAACAGGACTTGGTCAACATCAGATTGAGTGCTTTGCACAGGATGAGAGAAGATTAAAAGCAGTGTCAATAATTTTCACTCATGTATTCAGAAAGATCTCAGTTTAATATGCTATTTTAAGACACCTTCTCCCTGCATAACACTTTCTATTGCCAATTTTCTCATGCTGGTTACCTTGGTTTGATATTTCTAAAATTAGAAGATAAGAAAAACACAGAACACAGCAAGACGCATGGGGATATTATTTAACAGCACTCATTTCAAAGCACCTCAACAATGCCTTCTCGTTGCAATGATTGTGATATTAAGTGCTTTATCAAAGTGTTTAAAGATTTCTTTGCAAATTACTTTTATACATTACAACCTGTAGAAAAATTTTAACACTTTTCCCCATGTGTGCATTTCCCATAATGCACATACACCTTAAGTCATAGGCCACTGCAAGTTCAATGTCACAGGCTAACCACCCTTCAGAGTGTTAACCCATTTGGCCGGACTGCTAGAACAGGACTGCATCTGCTTCCAGATTGTTAGTAAAATCTTTCATTAGAGCATCTGAGTAAGTGCTTCCCATTTTAAATAATGTCAGTAGTGTTGGGAAACAGATAAAAGGATTACACAGAAGCAACCAACAGAGAAACAGAAAAAGACTTCAAAGCACAACTTAACAGCATTTACTGCCCCTAGTCCATCCTTACTGCTCCCCATATCACCCTTCACCACTGCTGCAAGTGCCACAGACCCCAAAACCCACCCCCTCAGCTCTCCTCTCCCAACCAACAATGCCAATAAAGCACAGCAGAGGTAAGTCCTGCACACTCCATCACACACGTATTACAGCAGCAATTTTCAAGTTCTATTGCACAGCAGACACATCCATTTTCTTATGAAATATCTCGTTTTAATCACCATAAATGCCACGACTAGTAGGCTATACATCACTACCACACAAATTTTTTTATTACTTTCTACTACTGTTTCTAGGGCTGTGTACATATAAATATATATGTATATATATATATATACACAAACACATATATATAATTTTTAAGCATGTTTTCCAGTCAAGATTTCCTTATTAACTTTCAGCTACTGACATATTTCAGAGGATCTGGATGCTTCTGCCCACAAATGAATATCTTATGAGGCTCGCAAAACAAATGACTTGCAAATCCATACACTCCACTGATGGTGAGCTGGCTGTTTGCCTAATAGGCAGGCCTGCAGTTCCAAACCTCAAGCTGCCACTGCCCAGCTGACAGGCCCAATAAAGAAAGGTATGGGATACTGATGTGGTGAAAAAAGCACCTGGTATTAATTAAAAGGAGCTTTCAGCAAAACCCATATTTAAGTTAGACATCACTGTCTTCTAAGGTCCAAAGGGAAAAAACCCATCAACTTCTCCACATTGAAGAAACGGGATAATTCTGTAGCCTCACTGGTTCATACAATAAGATCACACTTGAATAGTCTGAGGGTGGATAAAGCTGCAGAAAGAGTTTGCACTTTACTAGACATCTGATAAACTAATCCCCTTCAAGGCTACCTGCCTGTTTGAGCTCTCATAACTAAAAGAATTCAACAGCAGCCTTAGTTAAAATCGTAGATTAAAAAAATCAGCTGAAAGGGCAGCCAACCAAGCAGCACAAATTCAGAGAAAATCTGAATGCATTAGCACACACTCTGAACCATTTTCTGTGCACCACAGGTAGTCCAAACCTACCACAGCATCAGGCACCATCTCCCTCCACCGCAAGATGTTTTAGGGAAGCGGTTTCCAAGACTTAATTTTCCAACTCCCAGAATTATGCTGCTGTGTTATTATCCATGGTACTTCTATCCCAGAAACCCTGCAATTCCAGGTAAGGTTTGAGCTCAGGCTTTCAGTCCTGTACATGGAGTCCCACGGAAGCGCAGAGCACGCCTGCTGTGTTACAAGCGAGTCTCCCTTTGCAGCCGCGATCTGACAAATAACAAGCAGATACAGCTAAGGCCTGGGAAGAGAAGTAAACAAAGCAATTAAGAATAGCCACAAACCCCCCTCAGTTCTACAACTGACATAAGAAATGCCAAACTGACAGCTTTAGGAACAAGAACTGCACATGGCCCAAGCTGCAATTAATTACACAGCAATACCAGCTTCATGTCTGTGCTCTGACTTTAAATAATCAATGCTTTTTGAGATTTCCTTTTTTCCTGAGTTTAAGAAACCACTAGGTTTGAGTAAAGCTACCAATTCAGGTACTGAACTTCAACATTTAGACTCTTCTTGTTTACAAATTTCTTAATATTCCTTTGTGCTAGAGAATGGACCCAGAGCAGCCAGAAGCCTCCCAGGAAGGGATGCCGGCTTTTGTGCAGACAGAAGCAGCCTTCCTTTTGTCAATCTACATCAAAATATGTATGGGTTTCTACAGTCAAACCATCACAGTCCTCTCTTCTGTCCTCGCCTCCTCTGCTGACTGACCCATACCCTCCAGTTTCTGCATGTGCCTGCCCAGTCTGTTCATAGGAAGTCCTGATTAAAGAAAGCCCAAGAACTGCTAAAAAAGTTTCCAGGGGAAAAGGAAAAAAAAAAAAGGAAGAAAAAAGAAAAGTTCTTTTCCATTCTTTGCTGCCTCCAAACACTAGCCAACTCAATCCTAGGATTCCCAAGGGCCATTCTGCATGTCCTTACATTGTCCTCTGCTTAACTGAAGACATACTTCTTCAAGTGCAGACCAAGACCAAAATCACCAGACTTCTGTAAAAAAGGAAGGAAAACACAGATATAGGACTAATTGGTTATTTCCACTGAAGCCTCAAACTCTTTCAAATATACCAGTAAGCATTCCTGGAGCACAATTTCCAGGTACCTGGAAATGGGCAGTTACCATAACATAAAACATCTTAGAAAAGAACCTGCGAGGGTATTGAATGGTGTCCTTTCACCTCTGCCAACAAACCTAAGAACCCTCTGGAGACACAAACTTCCTCCATTTAAGAGGTACCAGCTGAAGAGCCCTATTAAGTTCTGCTATTATTCTAGCAGAAAAGTAATATACGGGCAAACTTGACTTGTATTCTGTGTATCACATTTGAAACTAAGCCAGTGAGCAGCAACCAATTTTGCCAGTTACGGAAACATGAGCCATGCTCAAATGCATTTAAAAGCTAGAATTTAAAAAAAATTAAAATCAGATACCAGAAAATTTATTGTCAAAAAAATTTGGACAGGGAAAAATATGCCAAGGTATACACACACATCTCACTTTACCTCAACAAGACATTATTACAGAACTCAAAAAAAATTAAAGTTAAGCAGTATCAGCAAGCCATTTTTCCAAGCATCAACAGAAAGCCCAATCCTGTAATTTTAAATACAAAAATCTTTACAGTCATTTACTAAAGTACTACATTCAGTTTCAAAAGAAACCATCTGATGGAATTATAAAGTTAGTCAATGAATAATTTATTAAGCAAGATTTTTCATTTTATATTGTCTTAGGCCTGACTCACTAAATTGAAATCTTGTAAAAAGCAATCAGTAACAAAAGAAATCGATTAGATTAATTTAGACTACAAACTTTTAAAAGAAAAATACTACAAAGCGACAAAGCACTTGAAACATTTTCTATTCATAAAAACAAATGGAAATTTCTTTAAAGGAGTCAAAATGTATTCTCTCTTTTAAAAAATCATGCAGAAGGAGGCAAGTATCCCCTTACACAGAAAAGCTACCTATTTAATTGAGAAGTGATAATGACATTATCTAAAAATATTCACATATCACATTCTGACCTATATACAAATTTTAAAATACAACGATATAGAGGAGGATCAGGTGTATTTAGGACAGCATACCTGAATTAACAGTTAGTAAGCCAAAAATATTTCACCATCACCTCCACAATTTTTTTAAAGCTTTACTCACTGCTTAACTGCTATTAAATAGATTACCACCAAGATTTGACAAATATCTGAGTATACCAAATGCAAATGCACCTGCAATAGACAACTTTGTTACCAAAACTGAAAAATCAACTATATACTCCAGTGAAGAAATAAATTATATTTTTTTTTTAATTTAAAACTCAGTTATAACATTACCTTATTTCCTGGGAAAAAAAATTAACTCAACTGGACAGTATTAAATTAAATCTGTTCAGAACAACCTGCAGAAAGGAAATCATGTGAAGATACACATCTCAGAGATAACCATTTAAGATAAGCAAACAAACTGCACTCTTTGGAATAATGTAGTTCAAAGAGACTTATTTGGACAGGGTTGGTAGGGACTGACAGACTGAACAGATACCTCCTTGTCTCTTGGGTTAAGAAACAGTAAAGGAAAATTGCCACACTTATGAACTCCAAGAGATGAGTATGAAGTCACAGAGCAGAGCTCATAAAATCCTGCATGCCATGTGAAAATAATGAAAAAATCAGGAATGGCAAACAAGGGGTGACTGTGGACATGTACCCCACAACGCAGGGACCAAAGCATATCTTAAACAACAGAAGGGAATCCTGAGTACGATGCACATGTAAAGCCTGACCCTTCTTTGTCACGGGATGTTGAAAAGTTCACAGAGATTCAAGAAGATTTCCTACTTACTCATTTATGAAAAATCCAGAAAAGGCTACAAAACTCAAAGACCTCTGCTGGATGAAGTCCCTGAGCTCCAAATCCCAGGAACAAAACACTGAGGGGACGTGCAGCCATATGTCAGAACTGTAGAGGTGTGACAGCCAAGCATCACAACAACAGCTCTGAAGGCCACAGCACCTCATTCCATTCAGTCTTCAACCATATCAGCTTTTGTATTTTTGGCTAAAATTTTTGGCAACTAGACCACTGTTAGTTCCTAACTCTTTACATCTCACCATGGGTCTGCAGCCCAAAGCTCATTAACCTCCCCTCTAAAAGCTGCTCACACCAAGTCTTGATTGCACGCACTTGCTCCCATCTCTGATGAAGACCGAGGCTGAAAAACTGAAGTCTTCAAGTTACTTTGTAGGAAGAATTAGGGTGCAAGAAAAAGTACAGATAATGAAAAACTCCAGTCTAAGACTTCAGTACCTTTTCCTGGCTCTCCTTCTTCAAAATTTTCTACGTTAACTGAACAGTTTAGATCATGTTTTTTCTATTATTACCCCAACAAGTTCCTTTGTCTGCTTGACTTTGGCTTTTGGGATGCTTTGTTGGTTTTTGAAAGGTAGTAAATTTACATTCCATGATTCAGGAAAGAGGAGAAGCCATAAAAAGCCAAAAATAAGGAAATCAGATGGAGGAATGTTTAAAAATGAACTGTCCTTGCCAACACTCCTCCAAAATACAGCTTTTCCAGTCCCTCCTCACCACACATGCAGGACTAAAGAGATTTGACTTGGACCACCTGGCAATGACTCAGCAAGTGCTCTCTTTTTCACAGAGCAATCAAAATTCAGATTTTACACCATCCTTTGATTGAAGAGCCCTGTTCCCTTAGTGAAAAAGTAAAACCATGGTGAGCAAACCCAAATAATAAGTCAGCGGTGTCTACTTGAGTTACCTGCAGTGAAGCCTCACTGCAATCATTTCGACACCTGCATCAGCTATAGTGCTGTTCAGAACACTCAAAAAGATCTTCACATTGATGCAGAAGTATCATAGGCAATGCTTTACTGAGTCATCAGAGGTTTATGCATTTTAACAGAGATGCTTGGGTTTCCCTCAGAGCATTTAGCTTCACATCTATTCTTCCAAAACGTGCTTTTGTAAATAAGCCTTGCATCAGCAGACATCAAACGATCATGTTATGTGCTATTGTGAATATTTCTTCACTCAGCTGAAAGAAGAAATTACTCATACTATGTGAATAAGGGTCATTAATTCAACTGCAGTACAGCTGAATACATCTACCAGTTACAGGGACTGCGTGCAATCCTCAGAGGTATTTAAGTCAGTTTTCAGCTTCATTCAGGCCATGGTCCAGGGACGTTTCTCCTGCTCACAGTTCCACCCTAAGCTGCTCCCACCCTCAGCCATTTGTGTGGGGTTGATCCCGTATCACCTCCTCAGACTCGGTACAACTGCCTGAAATGCCACATGGTGAATGGATCAGGAAACTGCTCAGGGTTAAAAAAAAATTAAGCCAGCAGTGCCACCAAGAGAAATGTCTGTGGAACCACAGTCTCCAAAACTTCTAAAAACGCTGCCACTGGAGGGTCAAGCTGGATGCTTTTAATGTTCACCCTGCATCTTTTGTGCCCATGAAGCTCCAAACAGAGTTTGGAATTAGCTCAAAGACAGCTGCTGTATGTATATGGAAGCAACTTCCTCAGGAGCAAATCAAGTTGCTTCATTCCACTTAATTCTCAAACACAGCGACAGCTGTTTTGAGCAAAATAATATTTTAAAGAAAAGTACTAGACAGCAAAACACAGCAAAATCCTTGAGGCTTCTCTGGATCCCCTGCTCTCATTCTGTCTTAAAACATGAAAATTAGGGGTACACAGGCATAATACCAACTAAAAACGGTAACCTTCTGGAGGAATCAATATAATGAAGCAACACAGCGTTAGTTTAGCTTAGAGTTCTCCACCAGGTTCCAAGAACAAGCTGGTTCCAAGCAGAGCAGGCCGCAGTCCCTCCCCAGCAGTGTGAGCAGGGAAACCCCTCCTGCTGCACCATGGGATGCCAATGCCCAGGGCACGGCAGTGGGCACAAACAGCAGGTCACAGAGGTGCCTCATCCGAGACAAACACCTGCTGCCAACTTCAGCTGGGATCTGTACTCCGTGTTTCCAGACAAAGCAGCAGCAGTTTACCAAGTCCAACTGAAAGGGAAAGTCAAGCCTAATCCCAGAGAGATTCAAGATAACTGATGGAACTAAGCATCTCTGCAGTTCACTGATGGTAGAATTAGAAGAAGGCTGAGTGGATTTTTGGCCAAATTTCCTAAGCACCACTTTTGAAATTCATTCAATTGGACATTAAATAACCGTTCTGCTATTCTCAAGCAGGTTTAGAGACCCTGGCAGGTGCACAAGAAGAATGGCTTCTCATAAAATAGTTGCTCATTCTTTACAACTCTTTAGGATGGCCATACCATGCTTTTTAAGACAGCTCCAAAGATTCACACAAAGTTCTGGAAAA
Organism: Pomatostomus ruficeps; assembly: GCA_013400735.1. Classification (NCBI taxonomy): domain Eukaryota; kingdom Metazoa; phylum Chordata; class Aves; order Passeriformes; family Timaliidae; genus Pomatostomus; species Pomatostomus ruficeps. The sequence continues at coordinate 43,812 of VYZT01018142.1, read as the reverse complement.
AGAAAATTCTGAGGTAACATGAATGTGGAATAATACAGTATTTATATGCACAACATATGAAAGGCAAAAGATTTTTTTTATTAAGAAAGTATCTGACATATCTTTCTAAGAGCCTCCTGAAAAGATTTTACTATAGGACAAAACCTTTCCTTTTCTGTACTTCGTTCACTGTTGCTTTACTTTGCAACGAGGCAGCAAATCAAATGATTTGTCCCTAGCTCAGGACACCTGAACTCTCTTTGCAATCTTGACATTCAAACAAATTTTACTCAAAATCTATCAGTGCAAGTACATCAACTTATTGATCTACACCATACTCAGGTTTCTTTTAGTAAAAAAAAAGAGGGAAGGGCAGAGTATAAAGCACTGAATCCTTGCAGTCAATTTCACAGGAATACTCCTTTGTTTGATCTTTTTGTCAAATTACTATGAAAGAGATACTCCTTCCTGAACTAACTCTGGAAGACAGATGAGGCCACATTCACAGGCACAGGATGACAAGCTCTACTTTACTAGAAGCACAAAAAGGAAATAGGAAGTTTTCTTTACTGCTCAGCCAAGAAAAGACTGCCCAGCTGACACACACCAAACTTACAAGACTCTTGTTGGCATCAATACTGATCCAAAATAGCAGGAACAACTTAAAATTGTCTAAATCCCTGTAGCATTTTGAGTTTCTCCCACTCCTTCCAAACCAGATTCAAAACACACACAAAACACATCCTACAACAACATTCCTTCATTCAGAGGCGCCAGTGATGTGATAAACTCTGGCATGTCTTTAGTGTCATCTCCAATAGCTGAACTAAATAACGTGACAGGATCCTCACCAACAACTTGCTCTTCATCTTTAACCCAGATGCTAGTACAGAAACATAGAATCTTAAATTCCATTAACTACCAACAAGCTGGGCACAACTAGTTTAAAGCATACTTATTTACTTTCTACACTAATTTTACTGAATTTTTCTGCGTCTTCCAGTTTATGTCAAGGTTAACAAGCCAAAGATGCAGAGCATGTACTTTTAAGATAAGGAATGAAAAAAGAAATTTCATTTTTAAACAGATCAGCTCAAATGTGTGCAAAAAATCAACACATGCACTTTCTCCTTATAATAAAAACAAAATAAGAAAGAAAATAAGAAAAAGGAGAACAGGCAACAACATGCAAAACACTGCACTAAAAATCAATGTATGGCATAAACCAAGTGTAACCTAGAGAAGTGCAGTTCTGTGCCTCTATGACAAAGCCAGATGGCATTCAGAAACTTTGGGAATGCAGAAGCAGGAAGATGACAACAATTACAGTTTGTAAGAAGACTAGGTAAGAGCAGCTCCATACACAGCAAAAACAAATTTAACTTAATCATTTAGTGAGAAACTAATCAGTGTATGGAGTACTTGTCTACAATATCTTTTATTTTCCAATTATCCAAAATTATTTTAAATTATTTTCATATTAACTGTAACACAGTAGTGATAAGCTTTCATTACATTTTGTGAACTTTGATTTTACTGTTAAGTGGAGGCAAATTCAGTTAAAACAGACACACAGTCTGCTGATATTCTGTTCAAATGGTTTTACAAGACTTACTGAATTTTTACCAATTCCCTGATTGCAAATTACCAAAACAGAGATACTAAAAAACTACAATTCACCTAAAGTATTAGTGTATTGTTTACATCACTATATCTTATTGACTTTACTGTAAATAAAAATCACACAGTGGCTTCAAACTATCATTAATATTTAAGCTTTTATGAAGAGTATCTAATATGGTGATTTATTGCCACAATATATTTCCCTATGCACAATTATTAAATGTTAGTCTGCCTGTAATGAGGCATTGAAGACTACCAACTCAATTTTTATGCTGTCTTCCAAACCATGGGCATCATGGCAGAAAACGTCATGCATCAATAAACATGAACTTACAAATTACTTTTTTTTTTAATTAGGAGTTGCACATTGTATGTTTAAAAGTTTACTTCTATTTTCTCTTTCACCACCATGTCAAAAGTTTGCAGTTTGTAACCTGTGGCCCAGAAAGCAATTCTTACAGACCAGGGAGATCATATGGCATTGACTCCACCTCTTTCCTTCTGGCCATTTCTTTATTTGCCCAGAGTTATCACTGTAATCAGAGCAGCACACAGGCTTTTCCAGGTAGTTAGAAGTAAGGAAAAAAAAGAGTTCCCAGTTTGCTTTAACAACACTTGGTGTGAAGCTGAAAAATAGTTCTGAATTCTCTCAGTGGCTATGAAACACATACACACATGTACACACAAACACACACACGTGTATCAAACTTCTGTCCCTGTTTTAACTTGTAAACAAATGCTTTGCATGCAACTGCAACGTTCAAGAAAGAAAGATCAAGAGGTCTAAAGCTGTGACTCAGACCATGAAAGTCAGCAGGAAAACTCCTGGATTTTATACATCGTACACATTATCCCTGTACAGCAGGTGTTTCCAAACATCTGTAAGCATTACAGGACGACTAAGAAAGAGGCCTGGCTTCCAAATCCTAGCAGGGAGGGTCTCCTGTAATGGTAAGAACATTCATATTCCAGGAGACCATCAGCACTCGCAACCAGTGCCAGTTGTTCTCACCATATTCCCCACTAGTGGTAAATTAATAGGAAAGCTGAGGAAGGCAAAAGATTTCTATAAAGCAGCGGGAGAAAAGACACTTTGATAGTGTTCTCTTTCTTTGTAAATAAATACATGTAAAAAAAAAGATACTACATATCAACTATATTGCTATCATGAAAAGTCTAAGGAAAGAGTCATTTGATATACTTTCATGGAGGAGACACCTAGCAGGAAGAAAGTACTAGACAACTGAGTTCTTTCCTACATTTTCTTACCAGGACAATAATTTCAACTATGAAAATAATCATTAATTTAGCTATAAAAATACAATCATGAAACAAATTTAGCAGCATACAAAAACCAGCCTCTTGATTTCCCTGCTCAAAGGTGGAGAGCAGCTAGTCCAGCCTTCAGGTCTGGAGTTCCTGATTTAATGAGTAGTTCTGTTTACAGCAGAACTAATGAAGCTCAGTTTCCTCCGGATTTGCTCCTACAAGCCTTGTGGCCACTTAACATTAATTACATCAGTTGCCTCTAAGCTTGCCCATGTCTCCTTGAGCTCCTGCACCCCATAAAACTCCACCTTTGCCCATATATTCCCATACTCACACCCTGAGGCTTGCTCTCACATTCTCGTTAATGCTCAGCTCTTTGTCATGCCCTTAATCCCACCTTCCCATTCCATCAGTTCCATCCCCTATCTCTGAATGGTGCTAAGAAAGGCAGCATATGCTGTAGCTGGTTTGAAGCTGGGTGCATGCTGGCTGGCCAGCTGCAGATCGCCTCTTCACTTCCAGGAGAACACCAAATGCCATGACCTCCTTGCCTTTATGGTTCTTTGTGGAGAGGTTCTCAAATGTCAATTTTCACAGACTGGGGGAAGGCAGTCTTTCTCAAACCTCTCCCTGTTCTTAAACTGGTTGAAACTGACTGGGGAGTTAACACTCAGGAAGAAAAGACACAAAGCCAATGCAAACGGTCCTTCTTTCCGAAGCCAGAATTAAGAAATAACTCAGTCCTAACCAGCTGCAAATCACATTCTAAATGCCCACTGCTGCCCTCCTCCTGTCCCGTGGTTCAGGGCAGCTTCTGCATTTCTCATTCATCCATCCCACTCCTGAGGGACCAGGAAAATACAAAATTGACAAAAAGTCAATTTCAGCGTTTTTATGCTGCACCCTGTGGGCAGCAATGAAACTGTCAACAAGAATTATCGCTTCACTCCAGTGACGGGGAGCAGAAGGGTCTGGAGTTATTCACAGGGATGGCCACCTCAAAACAAAAGCCACGGAAGGATAAGAGCAGTAGTTACTCCAGCTAGGATAGCACACATAGAACAGAGCTAGCAGATAACCGTCCTTGTCCTTTGCTGGGGCAGGTGGAGAGGATAATCACACTAGCAAGTATCACCTAACAAGAAGTTAATGTTAATTATAAATTCAGAAAGAGGGTGTAACTGACAGAAACTACCTGTTGCTAAACGAAATCTTACCATTTTTTCCTCTATCCACTCCCTTCGTGATTTATACTTCTTTGTGCTTTGGGGCCAGAGAAGACATAACACGAACCCCAAATACTGCACTTTAAAGGGGGCAATGATGTTCCAGTAGTTAAGTACTAGTGTGGGACTCTTTAGACCTAGAAAGTATTTTCAAAACCTTCCCAGGCTTCCAGCATTCCCAGGTACTAGGAGTGTATCTATAGCATAATGCAGTGCTGTGTAGCTAGCTGGAACACCAGAAGGAATATGGCCACGTTAGCACTGCACTGCACCCAGGCTGAAGTGCAGCTGGAGCATCCATCCTGCTTCTCAGGTAGTTTGGATCTATCCAAATAGTGCTTCACTACGACACACAAGCACGCCCTTAGTCATCCTGCCTCAGAAACCAGCCGTAACGCGACAGTTCTTCCTTAAATTACCACGAATTGTAATGAAAGAGCATCTGAAGAGAAAAACACTCAGACACCAAAGTCAGGAAGAGGAGCAAGTTTTTACAATAGGCAGCATGCATCTTTCATTTAACATAACAGACACAGCCCTGAAATGCCTTTCTCTCTTTATGTCAGCTCTGCCCCTAGAGTTTACAAATTATGGCTCTGACTTGTAAATGTTAGTAAATACCTCCTTAAACCTTACTCAGTGTTTCCATAATTGTATATAGATTCTAGAGACTACCCTGCAAGAATAACATCCAAAATAAGTTCTAAAAATAAAGCATTCTAGACGATTCTCACATATAGCCAAAGGTTGAAAACACAAGCCATTTCATAAAGAAGGGCATGAACAGAATGCTACTTGAATTATAGCTGGAGACTGGGAAAAAATCCAGAACAACATGCCAAAAAAAAAAAAAAACCAACAAGAAAACCAACCCAAAATACAAAATATAGTAAAAAAGTAGCATCTCAAGTCCACTTTTTGAAACAAAGCTTGAAGTCTGGGACGAACGAAAACAAGAGGTCTTAATCCTGTGATTCACACTTCTCGAACTAAGCGATCGATAATCTGTAACACCAGGCAATTGTTTGCCTGATGAGTTTGTAAAAAAGGCAACATTCCACCCCGATCCGCGCCGGGCTGTGAACGCCGCCCCCTTGCCAGCAGCAATATGGATTGCCCAGCGCAGTCCGGTGATTCCTTTTTTCAGCCTACGTAATGCCCATTTACATAGTCGTGATATTTTTAAATGTGCTTTCAGAAGCACTAAATAACATAAAAACATGGAAGGAGACAAGCACAGCGGTAACACAGCACTCCTGTGACTGCGGAATTCACGAACAAAATTACGACCAAGTCCGGGGAGCACAATAAAACTCCATTTTACAGATTATGCATTCAGAACACCAACCCAAGGAAATCCTGGCCGTGTTTCCCCCCCACAGCGAGAGTGTGTCTGAGCACAACAGAGCATATCCTGGCTCCTTCGCTAACCTCCACGCACATTCCTACACCCCTTAGGAAAACAGTGACAGCGGACATGAAAGGAAGGGAAACAATGACATTCTTTTAATAAAAACGTTCAGCAGCGCGCTGGACCCAGTCGGACAGTGCTACGCGTTGGCAGTTTCTGCATTCCCCTGGATCAGCCGCATTCTCCCCTGCTGCTCCAGGGGCAGTCCGATTGTCCCTCAGTGGCCAGGCCAGGCACCAGCCCTCTCTCACCGCGGCTGCACGGCCGGGGCACGGAGGGGCCGCACACGCCGCGGGGAACCGCGCCTGGCGCCGGCCGCGACCCCCGGCTCCACGTCACCGTGCCCGGCCGGGCGCGGGGCTGTGTCACGCCGGGCCCGC
>VYZT01018142.1:19524-37614 GCA_013400735.1 Pomatostomus ruficeps | reverse complement strand
TCCGCCAGGCTGCGCGGGGCGAGCGGCCGCAGCGCGGCAAAGAGTCCGCGGCCGCTGCGGTGGCACCGGGACCCCGCGGGGGCTCGTCCCGTCGCCCCCTGCCCAGCCCCGGCCGGGGCAGCACGGCCCTCACCTGCCGCCCCCCGAGAGCAGCCCCGCGGTGACCTGACACTGGCGGGGTACCCGCTCCCTGCCTGCGGTGCCACGGCAGGAGTTCGGGCACAGCCTCTCCGGGCTATTTCCCCTGGGTGGAAGAAGCCGCTGTCCGCCCTCCGCGGCCTCGCCCACACCCTACTTAACGCGCACCACTCCGAGAGCTCATTAATGTATATAAATGTCTGAAGGCGGGCTACCAGGAAGGTAGAACTAGGCTCTTCCCGGTAGCACCAAGCAATAGGGCACGAAGCAACAGGCACAGGATTGCTGTGAAGCACTGGAAGTTCCACCAGAACAGGGGCAAGAACTTCTTCACCGTGCAAGTGACACTGAAACAGATTGTCCAGAGAGGGTGTGGAGTCTCCCTCGCTGGAGCTACGGAAGGACGAAGGGTTTGAACACAACCTTGTGCCATGGCCTGCAGGACAACCCTGCTAAGCAGGGAGGTTGAACCGGATGCCCTCCTGTGGTCCCTTCGAGCCTGACCCATTCCATGATTCTGTGAGAGCCAAGGCTGGCAAAGGTATCCCAAGAGCCAGGCACCAGCACGCTGATGTCCCAGCCTTCCAGGGTCTGGGGGAGCCTGGTCTGCCATCTGCAGCACCTTCTCCCCCAAAGCCAGTTTGTTTGGGAGTTCAACAAAGACAGCCGTCCAACCTATCCACTTTTCCCTACTGCAAAGGCTACAGAACTCCCTGGGACTGTCATGTCACTTTAGTTCCTCAGAGGCTTTTAGACACAGAACACTTCAGACCTGGAAGACTCAACTGGATTCTGCTGAATGCCAGCAAACAGAGGATATCCAAGAAGTTGGCTCAGAGACTCACAGGGGCTTTGTCTGAGGGCTTGGGCTGAGGAAGCCGTGCAGCCACGTTCTGTAGCAGTTGCTATGGGTTTGTTGTTCTTTCCACGGATCCCGTAGTCATGCTGTAGTAATGCTGTGTTTGCATTTTAAGAGTTTTTCCTTCATGTTATCTGGAGGTGTAGCTTTCCTGAACTTCTGCCTGCCTTTACCAGTACACTTGCCCTCAAGAGAGCAGGTTAATGATCTCTCATCTAGCACTAAAGCAAATTTGAATAGTGCGTTTTTGAAAAATAGATTATGAGGTAAAAGCCATAAATCAAGACTGCCAACTTCCCACACTCCTGTATATTTTAGTGGAACAAATAACTTCTGGTACAAGAGAAGTTAATTAACAGAAAACAAACAAAAAAAGAAATCAATTCATCATTCACCACAACAAGTTTGTTCACAGGATTAGAATAACTTACAAGACAAAACATTTATACCAGAACCTATAGATGTCTGGCATCCCAGGATGGAATGCATGGAGGTGTGCTCTTTAGAAGCAGCAGAAGCAACCATAGTGCATTTGAGCTAAATGAGATCTTCATTCACATTCCAAGGCAATGCTTAAACAGACAAAAGAGTACTGCGGTCTTGCAGAAAGAGCAAAAATTATGTAAGTACAGGGCAGTTGTTCATAAAGACTATACAGAGAAGTTACAAGAATGACTAAATAAATATTAATCATATCAAAATTCTTGTATTCATTCCCTCTTGTTTAATCAAAGAGAAGTTTGAGATATTATTGAACTCTACAATTAAGTAAATTACATTAATATGCAACAAAACAAAATATACCTCAAAAAAAGCCTATTTACATGATTCTGATAGCCTGCACTTGTGAATTTATCACAGAATACCAAACTATTAAGAATCAAGTATCAAGAAATTCATATCATGGCACTGACACTAGAATTCACTAAAAGCTATTGTTCGATGCTGAACCATTTTATAGTTGTTAATCACCTGACAGTATCAGTAAGACCGAGTAACATCGACATTTAGGTGTCAATTCCCATGGTTAGCTGTCAGTTCCCAGATGCCAAATGAGATGGGCAGGACTTTGCCCTGCTCCCCAGGACACCACTGAGCTAGACCAGGAGGGGACAGCCCAAGGGAGAGCCTTGACATATCACAGGGCAGCTTCACTCCCCGGTAACCAACATCTCAGCTCTTTTTTCTATCACTTATTCATCTTGGAGCAGTTTTGGTACCCATAGGTGCTTTAGGAAGGTCAAAAAGACTGTGTTAAGGTGGATCATCAATGCAAGACCCACAGGCTGCTGAACATTTTCTGCCTTCAGCAACTTATTTTCTTGGCCTCTGTTCACTTATCCATTTCTTCCTTGCTGCTTCCTTCTCTCCTTGTTTCTCTGTGAAGTGGTAGAAATTGGGAGAGCACTAAATGTTCAGGATGTGGAGAGCCAAGTCAGAACCTCTGTCTTCAATAGAATAAAGTCATGGTGCTGTGGCCCAAGGCCTGAAAATAGCTTAGACACTAACTTCTAAGCAGTCTGTTCCCTATCACACTCCAGTAGGATTTCTTCCTTTCTCAGAAGTCTTTGCAGGTGTCAAACCAATACATTAACTCCCCTTTCAAAGCAACACCTCCCTCATTTCTTTCATAAATATTAAGGAATCTTTAAGGATATTCTTTAAGCAGTTCCTTAATAAGGAATTGCAAAGTCAAAGCACCAAAATTCACAGGATGGAAAGGATTAGGGATGGTATGAGCTGATGCATCTCCTGAAGAAAGAGGCATAAAGAAGCTTCTTCTTGTAGATTACTCTGAAAAGACCAGAGGAATCGTCCTCTTGGAGCTCAGGGGCAACACTGAGAGCCAAATGCCCATAGGCAACAACAAAGAGCTGACACCTGCAGGCTGGAGAAGTCCACAAAAAGAAAGCAAAACAGCTCTAGGCTAAGCCCCAGGGAAGGAGAGCTTCTCTTGGGAAACTGACTGTGGACAAACTCCCCTCTTACTCCCTGAAAGTATACACTTTGGTTAGGTGCAAAATCAAGATATTTACTGAGAGCTTTCTCTGACTTCCAGATTGAAATGCAGCACAGCCTGTACTGCTAGTAATTGCACCTTCTCCATACTGATAAATGCCACATTTAGAAACTATTTCCATTTTACAGGAAGGGAAATTGAGAGAGAAAGGCAAAATCACTTGTCACTGTCACAACTCTTAAGTAGAATTAATATTGAACTAATTCTTCCTAAAATATGTGCTATATACTTCTAGATCTATCTTACTTTTCCTTGGGAGATAGCAAACATTGGTTTCCTCTGAATTCATAACTCCTTAGAAATTTGGAAAGACACATTTCATGTTTTCCAGCGTTCACCATCAGTTAATTAAGAATCTACATTTCACTGATTGGTTTAGAAGTTTCATAACTTTAAAATTCGTAGCCAAGAGAAAACGATTTTTCCCTCAAGCATCAATTATTTCTGCCAGAAAGCCAACTTTTGATTTTCAATTGTCTTATCTGCTGCAGTGAGTCCAAGGGCTTTTCTTAAGGCATTCTCCTTGAAAGCAGAACTCTGAGTGGTGAGGCAGTCCTTGAACATTGAATGGGACGTAGAATCAGTGGGAAAGTATGATTATTTGAAGACAGCTATTTAATGTAGATGCAAAGGCTGCATTAAACACCTGGGGGTGCAAAGGTACATGACAGTAAAAGTTGTGGTTTGTGTCATTAGCTCCCCAGCTCTACCACTAACATCCTGTGTGGTGATTCACTGCATCTGACCGTCTACAGGCACTCTCCATCTGAGTCTGTCAACTGACCACTCCTAATCTTTTCCTGTGTCTTGGCTCTCTCACTTGTAAAAAGGCTGCAAATTTACGGCTATAGTTACATTGCAGGTGAATATAGCACCCCGCTGTGTCCAGGTATCATCCTCAGGACTTCTATGATACCTTCTGATACCATGCTGTTGCTACAGCGCACAAAGGAAGATTTAAGTTCACCGCATTTGTGAATCACTCCAACCACATCTGCACAAGAAAACATTGTAGTTCACAGGGTGCCACTCCATCAATGCTGACAACAGCAAGGAGCACTACTAAGCCTTCATTTGATGTTTCACAGTCAATTTATAGCCTAGAACAGATGAATACAGCACATTCCAATCCCAACATTTCTTTCTGTTTCGGTTAATGAGATAGCACCAAAAATGGTTGAGCAAATTGAACAAATATAGCCTTCAAGACATCCTCTTCCTCAGAAGTTTGCTGACATGCTAAGATATTAACCTATCCCTACACAACCCTTGGGCCCCACTTCCTGCCACCCTTAATGGCTGCCTTACACTTGAGCCACCAAACAGAGAGCTCCTGGGTCCCCCACATCTGCTTTAAATACACAGGCGACAAGCTCAGCCCAATGAAGCTGCAGGGACAGGCTCTGCTGAGCCCCAGCACTGCTGAGATGTGCTCACCCCTTGACCCTGCCCTGGGGTTGGCCACCTCTCCCCGGCTGGGGGTGGCAGCTGCCACTGTTCGCTGCAGTAAATGTTTAAGTGCAGCTTGAGGACAAAGCTTCCTCAGACCAGCACTAGACCTTGGTACCAGACAGTCCCTCCCACTCCTGCTGAGTTTACACCCTGTAGAGGGAAAATGCAGAGGGTGGGGGAATCGAGATAACAAGGCTGTCAGTCTCCTCCTTTCCTTGAATACCTACAGGCTTAATTCCTAAGGTGAAACTGCAGGGCCCCGCTTTGGCCTTATCAGAGAATGTCCATCTGAAACAACTTCTTTGAATTTGTTTGGAGGAAAATGCTCTCAGCTCCTTCAAGGCACAGATGGGAAATGCCTTTTCTACTGCTCACTCAACCCAGGTACAAGCATTAAGAGCAAGGACAATACACAGCAGCAGTGATGTAATGCTTTTGTTGCCATTCTAGCAATGTTAGATCTCCATTCAAGTTTCTTCCCTGCCTTTCATCTTGCTGTTGATGCCAGCTGCTGATGCCAGCTTGAAGCTTCTCAGGAATCAGACTGAGCTTTAGGCATATCTGTCAGCCCCTAACAGCTCTCCCACAGCATACACTGTAATACCCGGAAGACAGCATGAGAACTGAGAACAAATTCTTACTTAGTTGAGGGGATCTGCCTACAGAACAAAACTCCAGAAGAGATCCAGCCTACTCAGAGCCTGAGCAGCCTCAGCAGTGTTTATGGTCCTACTGAAAGGGCCTGCTCCCAGCAACAATGCGCCTTTCTCCTGTCAATCACTCACACATAAAACCTGAAACCAATCACCCTTTAAATTAATTAATCACCTTCCCAGGACCCTTTACTTCCAGTGGTGCTTCTTCCCACCCACACCTAAGCTGTGTAAAAGCCAGTCAGTAAGAGATCTGCTGCTGCTGGGACAGTATTAACAAGGAAAATAGTTGGCTGTATGGAAATGTAGGCTTCTCTCAGGAGGGCTCCTGGAGCACCAGCTTTGTGGATTGTCTAGTGTGTGAGTATTTTTATTTAATGTTAAGTGCTTGGCTGTTGCTATCTCTGTGCTTTTACAATTAGTGACTCTTGAAGGTTAGCAGATGGGTAATAGTAAAAAGAAAATCCCTGAAAACACGAAACTGCCATGTGAAGGCAGTTATTGCTTCTATGTCAGACTTCTATGTCAGTTTTAAGATGTACTAAAGTTTCCCAGAATGTTGTAGAGAAATTTCTTTATGTGTTGGATGAAAGATGTTTAAGTAGACCATTTTATGAGTAGATATTGTTACTGATAAAAAGAGCAGGGTATATTCAATACTGAAATAAACTTACAGATCTTCTTTGAATTAACTGGGAGGTGGGTTGAGCTTTTATCCTCACTGGAGATCACTAGTATATTGTGTAGTAAAGATAAAAAGAGGGAAAATGTACAACTCTATCTTGCTAGAGTGTTCTGCCTCCTGAGTTGTTAAAAGTTCTCATGGCACCCCCCTCATAGTGCATTGCAGTACTTGAAACAGAAGTTTAATAATCTGATTAATACTCTGTACATACATTTCTGGATGTTTATTTTCAAGCTTCCTATGTATCTTTTTAAAAACTACTATTAATAGTATTAAGGGCTGCACTGGTGCTGCAGTGCAAGAAACTTCCTCCCTTCTGAACCTCCAGCTTCCCCATGATTTGTGTTGGGGTGGTGCCCCCTTCAGAAGTGGGGGCTCTTCTTAGCGGCAGCTTTGGACTGAAATGACTTGGATGCTGCTATTGCTTATCCTGACACAACTGAAACAGGTGATGGTTATGGTAAGGAAATGGTTTACAATACTGCTCTACAATATGCGCAATAAAAAGCAAATGGGAGGCTTTGGGGTTTAGGAAAGGTCTAAAGCTGAGGTAAGAAACAGCTGATTTCAGCTACCATTAAACTGTGCACAGATGGGGAACATGACATTACTTATGCTTGTCTGGGGAAGAAAAAACAATAACAGGAAGATGGTTGGGCTTTTCTGAAACTAAGGTAGAAAGAAAAGCACTTAATGGCTTAGAAAAAAAACCTTTGTTACCTTTTCTTTTTGAAATTTCTGTAATATCCTTTCTCAGCCTCACTTACTACTCTGCTATCCAAATTCCTTTGCATTTTCTTAATGCAACTGTAGTATTCCCCCTATAGCTTTATCTCACCAAGTATAATTATTTACCAGTTTTTTCTAAAACAGTAACAGTGCTTATCACATGTGGCAAGCACTCGTTAACAAACTTGTCAGATGAAATATTTTTGTATGATGCTAGTTCCTCTTTCTTCCTGCCAGCAAATTGTCTGCCAGTTGGCTTAAAACTGGTACACAGGTTTCTTTCCTGTATTCCAGCTGCCTCTCTTGTTGAGTTTCTGTATCAGGAAAGGCTAACAAATTAGTGTTAATTATGTTCTGCAATTCAGTAATAGCTATTATTTAACAATATTTAACTCTCTGGTAAGGGTTAGGTCTTAATATTTCATAGTGTTGTCTGGCACAGGGTGTAAACAAATTATGTTACTGATTCTGTGCTGATCAAGCAGTGGTACTTTTGTATTTTTCCTGGCACTGTTACCCCAATTAAAACTATCACAAATTTTCTACTGAGCCAGTAACTTCTTCGATTAATTTACTGTTCTCATTAGAAGTGTTCCGGGGTCTGTCTGTCACATTTGTTCAGGCTACATTCAAAATTGGCCCTAGAAAGGGAATTGATTTAAGTCTGCCCTTACTGCAGGCCCTGTAATGAAACATTACATCTTATAATGACAGTCTGAAAAGGCACAGACCGACATGAGCATAGAGATGAGAAGGGACTTGCATGTCTTCTTGGATTTAAGAGCAGTAGATTGTGTTTGGCTGTTGCTGTGTCATTTAATTGAAGGAAAAGGTTGTCTTGGAGTCATGAACTAGTTGAGACTGGAAGGAACCTCTGGAGATTGTCTAGTCTGACCCCTCCCCGCTCAGAGCAGGGCTACCTACAGCAGGCTGCTCAGGGCCATGTCCAGCCAAGTTTTAAATATCCCTTCAAGGCTGGAGACTTGAGTCTCCCTGGGCAATCTATCACAGTGGAAAAAGTATTTTCTTAAGTTCAAATGGAATTTCCTGTATTTCAGCTTGTGCTCTTTGCCTCTTGTCCTTTCCCTTGGCATCACTGCAAAAAGGTGGCTCCTCTATTTTGTCTTTGAAAAAAGATTCTAGCAACTACTGCTGTTTGTATAAATAACACCCTGATTAGTACCAAGTATGTATTACACATTTGTTACTGATTTTGTCGCACCAAAGAAATCCAGTTCTCTGTCCTCCATCTCCCTAAGTTGTCTTCCATGGATTCCCGGAAGCACTGGGAGCTGCTTCCTTCGTATCCTTGCTGTTGCTCCTGTAGTGCCTACTGGGAAAGGTAGAAGCAGAAATAGGTTCTTCTTGCCTAGTTGGCTGAAGTTCAGCCAACAGAAAACTCTTTTGTCTTCAGTAAATAAATTCTCTGAATGCGAGCACCAGCTACTCCAGTGTACAAACCAGGGAGATGTTTTTGTCACTGAGGCAGGTCCTAATTACAGGTAAAACTTGGAAAAGCATGAACTCTGCAGCTGAAGCACCACTGACAGTAAACGTGACTGAATTAGGAAAAACAATTTTGGAAGGGATTAGTGGAGAAAGTTGTGCTTAGTCCTCAGTAGTTGCAAGTATCTGCATTTCTGTTGTTTCTGGTGTAACTGATGCTCAATCACATTTTGTGTCATTATTTTCCTGTTGCATATGACTTTTGAACCTGAAGTTTCTACTCAGAGAAATGAGTGTTTTCAAATTTTTACCTATACAGGGATTTATCTGGTCCTGTCCCATACTATTTTGTGGGATGATATGCAGGAATCTGAAGGAACAATCTGCTTTAGCATGTGCAGGTTTTTAATATTAAAAAATGGTCATAATACAAGACCTGCTGAAGAAATTCTAACAAGGTGTGTGCAGGTGGTTCCATGCACTATGAACACATTGTATAGGCTGCAGAAAACCCCCTCTTTTCAATGAGTGCTCTGAAGATGGGCTTGCTCTTGCTGTTGGGTCCTAAACCAAGAACCCACTGGGTCCCAGCAGGAGTACTGTGCTACCTTTTCTATGTTTAGATACTGATCCTACTTTCAGAGAATTAGACCAAAATACTTGTTAGCTCTAATTTTAGAAGTATCTTAAGTGAGGCAAAATTAATACTAATTGAAGATAAGATTTATCTTGGTTGTCTATTTCCTGCCTCCCTTTCATCTTTTCACTTTTAATCAAAATGATGTTCCCAGACCTTTCTTTTGGTGTTACAAAGTTGCAGCAGTAGCTACAGGTGAATATTCATTATTTGACCATATCTTAAAAAGATGACCCCAAATTACAAAACATCAAGTTGCAATTTTAGTTGTAATGAGAGAATATAGTATGCAGAATATTCACCAGCATGGTCTGGTCTGTATTTAAAAGCACTGTATTAACCTGGACTTGAGAAAAGGCCATCAAGCCATGTCTGATGGCTCTGTAATCCCAGTGGTTATTTACCTGAAGCAGACTTGACTGCACACAGCTTTATTTGATGTGATTCAGAAAGGTCAAGGTCCAAGGCAGGTGGTGAGCCAGCCTGCATGGCTGCGCTGTGGAGAGATGTTCCCTTTCCAGGAGGAGGCCTTAAATGACTCTTATTAAATCTGTAATTTGTGACTCTCATATGCCCAAATGTAATGCAAATCCACTGTCTTCCTTGTTTGCAATTAAAGTCAACAGAAGGATGAGATGGAAGTTCAAGGAAATGGTTACAATAAGCATCACCTCAGAGCCTTGTGTTGATTCCAGTGTTCTTATGTCATAAACTCCTTTGAGCCCTCTAAGTTACAACACAGCAAATAAATACTTGTGTTTCATGTTGCTTAAGTTAACTTTCTTTAGACAAAAAAAGGGTCTGAAAGCACATTTGATAACTGCTGAACCAATTGGAGATTGAACTAATTGATACAAGAGAAATTTAGTGGTGCTCCCAGTTGAGATGCAACTCATCTGCAGGGAAATACAGTGAGGGAAGGTGTTCGTGTCTCTCTTCTGGCATTTGCATAAGCTACAAGACTTGTTCCGTGCTAAGGATGGTGAAACTCAAGTACTTGTTTTATGCCTACGAACACAGTGGGTCAACCACAAACATTAAAGCCACTCTAAACCATAAAGGTGACTTCGTTTTTTAATTCAGCTGATCAACAACCGGTGCTCAATTAACTGAGGAGCATCCATCATTTGTGTAATTTGTGGTCCTAAGTATTCCAGAGATCAGCTGCTGAGGTTCCTGAGTTTTAGGTTGCATTTCAGTTTTGTCAGGATTTTTTTAAATTCAGGTTTCATGTATCTTGATGGATTGTTTTCCAAAATGTGTGAGAGAGGATGAAAAAAGAGTACATGGAAGAACTGTGTCCTTACATGAATTTTGTTTGAAAGGAAGGCAAAACAAACCAGCTACTGATTCTCATTTTTGACTAGCTGGCCAGTGCCTTTTGTGTCAATTTTGACAGTTATTTCTAGCAACTTCTGGGAGACAAGGGGCATGCAAAAAAGGCAAAGCTCTGTGGGAAGATTTGTCTAGACAGAGCTTCCTTGACATAAGGTGGATGATTGTTTCCTAGCCTCCTGCAGGCTACCAGCTCAGAGCAGCTACAGACACAGTGTATTTATGCCTGTTAAACCAGAAGTTCTGCCTATTGTTTTTCCTGCCTTCATCACTTTCCACTGCTATAGTCCAGCTACGCTGTACCAGGCTATTAAACATTCAGCATCCAGAATGTCTAGACAGGCTGAAAGACTGTCTGTGCTCCTTTTCTCAGAGTCAACTTTCCTAAGAACTAAAAGGCTACTTGGAAAGCAAAGGTGGCAGAGTTCTGAGTGTGAGACACTTCTTCAGGCTGCCTTCTGAGTCGGTAGTAACACACACTGATAGGGATTTCTAGCAGTGCACAGAATTCCTGTGCAAACCTCCTGCTGCTCCCCAGAGAGGCTTCAAAGCTTTGACAATTACTGCTAATGTATTAAACAGCTTGCACTTGTATTCGGGGATACCAGACTACATAGAAATGTATCCTATTAGCTGGCAGTGTTCTACTTAAATAACAGAGGAGAAAAATAAAAGGTGCCTTCCTTGCCACAGAAGATGGGAAAGATCTTTTTGAGGCAGAAACAAATAGTTTCTGTGTAGGGACCTGTGGACCAAGATAGGCATTTTGCTGTGTATATCTGCTGGTTTTGGCAATGTTGAACAAGAAAGCAAACAGAAGTGACAACTTCTTTTTTTTTTTTT
Organism: Pomatostomus ruficeps; assembly: GCA_013400735.1. Lineage (NCBI taxonomy): Eukaryota > Metazoa > Chordata > Aves > Passeriformes > Timaliidae > Pomatostomus > Pomatostomus ruficeps. Next base: position 26,817 of record VYZT01018142.1, on the reverse strand, counting down.
TCTGTGTAATCTTATTTTCTACAGTGTGGACTTGAGTCACTCTCTGTACAGCAAGAAGCAAGTACTTGTTTCTTGCAGGGTGGAAATGAATGTTGCCTCTAGAAGCTTTGCAAAATGAAAGTTAGATACAATATAAGGGCTGTTGATCCTATTGCTGTTGCTCTACTGCACACCCTGTATGATTGTGAGATATATTATAGAAACATTATGCTTTGATTTTGCACCTCAGAAGCCTGGGAGGCTTTGTCAGAGGTGGGGAGGAAGGGAGGGCAGTCAGCTGGCACAGCAGGAGGTGTCCGTGTGCTTGCAGGATTTAGGAGACATGGGTGCTCCTACCCAGCCATGCCTCTGGGGTCTATCCCCCTTCCCCCTTCCTGGGTGCCTGAAGAATCCTGGGAAACCTTGTGCTAACTCTCTTAACTTCCAGCAAGGGAGAACAGCATCCTTGTGGAAGTGCTTAATAACCTGGGCTCTTTGCAAAGAAAGTAATTTTTCCTGTGTTAGGTGAGCCCTCCAAGAACAGACATCAACAAAACATTCAGACTGGTAGCCAGGAGTTTGAGAAGCAGCATGCAAGGAAGATGCCTGAATCAAAGAGGACAAACAACTGAATATGAGAACCCAAGAACATTTTGTTTTCTCTATTAATGAGAACAAAAGTAGGTGGCAGATTTATTATCTTATGCCACTCGAAGTCATATAAGGTTAACAGAAATCTGGTTACAAAGTGCAGTATAGGAAAATGCTACAGAAATTTGGGGTTATAGCTAGAAACCCACCATAAAGCATTTAGAGACTAAAAAAAACATTATAGAAACTTGCAGTTTAATTTATCGAGAGATTGAAAGGTGACTTATGCATGCATAAATCTTTGTGGAGAGCTAATGAGTGTGAAAGACCTCTTTAATCTATCACTTAAAGCATAGCAGGAACCTAAACTGAAAACTAAAGGTAAATTCAGTTTAAAAGCATGGGCCTAGTTTTCGAGAGGGAAAAACAATTTACTGATGAAAATTAAAAAAAGAAAAATCGATGTTCTGATGCCTTCAAATCAATATCCTTTGTCAGCAGCACTGCTTCTAGAAGACAAAGGTTATCTGACACGACACGTGAATTAATGATTCTGTGTCTTGGGTTTAAGTTGGATGAAATGATTTGATATTACCTTCCAGTTTTAAAATCTAGGGAGACCTTTTCCCCAGTTCAAGTGAGAATGCCAAGAGGACGATTCTTGGGAGGAAAGGAACCCAAGTAATGAGAAAACAGAAAGCATTGCTCCAAGGGAAAAACAAATCAGGATATTGTTTAATAAAACAGCTTCCTTAAATGCATTGGTTGGTCAGCAGTTTTGACTAGACCTGTCTTGGAATGAGAAAGCAAGGCATAGTGGGGTCAGCTGGCTAAAGGCTAACTTGGGAGTGTACATAGTAATTGCTGTCCTGGCTCACTGCAGCGGTTCCCCTGGGTGTCTCTGCCAGCCAATCGTGCTGTGCTGCCCTGAGAGGGTGGCAGAGAAGAAATGGGAAACCTGAGAGCCCAGTGTCCTTTGCTGGCAGCCTTTTGAGTTGCTGGGTAGTGTATGATGTGGTCCTTCAGCTCCTCTCTAGCTCTGTGTATGGGTTTGGGCTTTGCATTTCAAGAAAGCTGGGTGTTAGAAAAGGAATTGAAAGGACTAGAAAATATCCCAAAAGGAGTTCTTTATTCAAAGGAAGATTTAATAACTTAGGTACTGGTTTTTGTTTTTTGAAGTTACTGCAAAGGAAATTAACGCTTTTCTTTCCATACTTGGGGGAGAGAGGATAAAAGCTCCAGATTACTCCTTGACACAGCTTTAACTTTGATACAAGGAAAAGCTTCCCAGTAGGACAATAAAGGACTGGTAACATAGTTAAGAAAAGGTAATTGCTGTTCAAAGGCTTCAGGAACAGGTAGGACAAGACATCTGCCCAAATGACATGGGGTGATCCTGGTTGTGTTATGCAGCAGATAAACTTGGGGTCCTTTCTGTTTCTAAGATGTGTTTTTTCCACCTCTTTTGGGCTGGTGGCCATGATCTGGTGCACTGTTTAGCTGGAGACTACGACATTCTGCAAATAGATATTGTGCTGAACAACATTCTAAGTGTTGCCAAAGAATGTGTATCTCCTCTTCATTTTAAGTAAAATCTATCAGCCAGTTCAAAAGGCAAACATTGTTCCTTGATAAAATGCAGCTGTTGTGCACATGAGCTTAGTCAGCAGACTATAAAATAACATAAGCTTTCCATAGGGATCAGAAACATCAAAAGCAGAAAGTGTATTTTAAAAAAATCTCCAACAGATTGCTATAATTATTAAATGTGACGCATCACAAGTAGTGATGGAATATAGCTGAGATGATACTACCCAGACAGGAAGGAATAATAGGGCTTTGGTCTGCGTCTCTGTATAGAGATTTCAAATCCCAGAGAGTGGATCATCAGATGCCAGAGTATGTGTAGCCCATCATTTAAAATGGGTTTGCTCTCATGAGGGAGGCGTATATTTACTGACACATTCAGCTGCAGCTTTTGAACAAGTTAACAGCTTTAATACGACTCTGCTTGGGAACATGGGAGAAATAACTATACAGATCTCTCCACTGGGCTGCCCTACTGGGATGTACTGGTGTGGTTACACATCTCTGCAGAGCAATGTTTGAAGGTCCACATGCAATGCATGTCAGACCTTTCTGTCTATAGCTTATCAACACAGAAGCAGGGAAGTGACAGGTACAGCAGAGCGGCTTCGTGAGAGCCTCTTGGGCTGGAAATGAGCTCCTCTGTTGCCTCAGCTTGCCCTTGTGGGGGCTGCATTTTATATGCTTTCAACTCCAAATGGAAGCAATAAGGTAGGATGGACATATGACTGCTGCCAGGAGAAAGTCTCAGATGGAGCTGTTCTGAACTTTCCCCTTCCTCTTTAGATCACATTTCCCTTAAGAAAAAAAATCCTAATGGGTCCTTTTATGTTTCTGGTAAGAAGGAACTGGAGGCACTTAACCCATTGAAACCCATTAAAAATTGATGAAACCATTCAGCAGCTGCCTGATAATCCTTTTCACAGTATGGTAAATTTTCTTTAAAATAGTAAATAGAGTACCCTTTTAATATTTGTACTTAGGAGATTAATTGGTTTCTGTCTGAATTGACTGCTGCAGTCAAAACAGGCTGGTGCTGGAGTGATGAAAATGGACAGGGCTGTTCTGAATTGCTTTCAGTGTTCTGTCTCAGCCTTATCTGCTTTGCCTGACCTACAGCTCACAGAATTAACAGTGCTAGACATCATTCTTTCATAGTCTTGAAAAACGTCTCTGGGCCTGCTGCATTTGCTAACTCCTCTGCTTGCAAGGATTCCCCTCTACTATACAGTGCAGTCATCCTACAGCTCTAGCTAGATGCCTCTTTTAATTCCAAATTCTGTTTTGCTGAGAATTCACTACTAACTGGAATTGTCAGGGCTCTGATATTCAGGAAACTGACTTCAAGAAATGCCTTAAACCATGAATTTTACATCATGTTGCTGTTTGTGTTTTCAGGTTTTGCATTTGCGGGTGTATCAGTGAACATGAGGGAAAGAAATTATTCAAAACCTAAGGATTTTACTTATTCATATAGAAGCAAGAGCTTTAAAAGGAATATCAGACTGTAATAAAACTGAGAACAATAGTGGTTAAACCTGACAAGTGAAGAAAAAAAAGGACAGAAACAATTATTTGAAACTTGATTTTTTTATTAAGTTGGATGCTTTATGTTCCTAATTTGGAATGTTAATAAATTTCACACAAACCTTTTTAAAATAAATAAACTTATGGCCTCCTAGAATTCTGTGTGCTGGAATAAAAAACTTCAGACACAGCTGTATGAGACACCAACTGGCTTTGCCACGTTCCTCAGCAAGATGCTGTGCTGGGAGGCTGAAATACATGTGAGCAAGAGGTGGCATGTCCGGAATTCTGGGCAAAAGCTTCAGCTGCTTTGATTTCATAAAATCTCCGTAGCATTGCCCAACACTCACTTTGAAAGTAAACCCCATTAAGGCAGAAGGGCTTTTTATGTAGAGATCAGAGCCTACCTTTGCTGTTGCTTCATGTGTAGGAAAGGTAGATGAAGAGTTAAATACTTGAAGGTAGCACAAACCAGAAATTTCAACCATATTAATTAATAATCAGTTATGGTAATAACATCAGCTTAGAGCATTCTAAGAAACAGTCATCTTCACCCATTCTGAATTGCTGTTTTAACAAATAAACTGGCATCATCTGTTCTGTGCTCTGATCCCAAAATCACAAATGTATCTGGTATGATTCAGGACTGAAAGAATTCTCTACTTTCTTTCAAATAGTTCTAGATTTGAGACTCATCTAGGATAGATGAATATAAAACAGTGAAGCTAAGATAAACCCATCCCTGTGATTAACCTATGTGTATTTTTAACATATGTGATGCAAGTGGTGCTCTCTTTGGGGATCATATCCTTCTAATGCAGGGAACTGAATCCCTCTGTCAGAAACTAGCTCGTGTCTTCCTAAATGTTGCTCAATTACTGTTTGCACAGCTGCAATGTAATTAAAATGTTTGTTTACCTGTAAAAGAGGTGAAAGCTAAATATTGATGTTCGTATACATACATTGTATTATATCGAAGAAGTTAGGTCTCCTTTACAAATGATTTTCCAAACACTGTTAAAACTATTTAAAGCAACTTTTAACAATACTAAGTGGCTTTTGCAAGGAGTGTTAAAAATACCCTATAATGAGATATCTGTAAGTCTCTTCCTTACACAGAAATAGACAGACATATGAGTAAGACACGCCAACTTTGAGTAAGTACATGGCATGGATTTAATTGCCATGCTGCTCCCTGTGTTTCTGCCATGCAGGAGCGTGGATTATCATTATGTGTGAACTGGAATACAGGGAAGTTCACGAGGCATCCCTGCGCCTGTCTGCTGAGGGCCCAGCAACCACCACCCAGCTTGTTGCACTGAATTAAGTCTCAAAACATTCTGTGAAATAAAGTGTAATCTTCTGAGCAAGATAAATTACTCTTAGGAGCCATCTGCCTTTACCCTTTAAAAAAATGCCTCTTTAAATGTAAATTTAGCTTTCCACCAGAGACAGTATTGCCATGGTAACAAACGCAAGAAAAATAAATGTCTCTTAGAGGAAAACCACTTTTTATTTTGTATAAACATATTCCATATGAAATAAAATATGCAGCTATGGAATTATTGTATACACAATCTCGGACAGTAAAAAAGAGTATCAGTCTTTTCCTGGAATGGTTCTCTGAGCTAGTACCAAATGCAGTTGCTTGCAGTAAAGAAATGTATTGTATACTTAATTTCCTATGCCATGAACTAGGGCTCTCATCTTGCAGTTTGCTCTAGATGGACTGGAATGCTACAAACTTGAGCAGAGCGTCAGGCAGGCAGCAGGAGTTTACAGAACTGGAGTCTAAAATGTAATCTCTGCCAGGTAATTTATATTACAAATGCTTTGCAGTGTGAATTTGCTCGGCACAGTCTACCACTGGAGAGGTTTGTTATTCAAAGAGCGTAGAAGCAGTGGTTCAGATTTCTCCTTTCATTGAATGAAAGGAAGAATGCTTTCAGGTTAGGCCTGTTTCAAAAATAAGATTGATGAGTGGTGTACTTTAAATTGCTCACAAACAAATTCCTCTCCACCTCTTCCTGCATCAGTAACCCCCTACAAAGGTCAGTGTGAGGAGACACCCAATATGGGCAATATCATTATTTGCAAGACCAGAATTTCTGCATGGTTAAACAGAATTTCTTTTTACATTGTATACTTTCTCATTTCAGGCTTCAAATTTCACAATCTACAGCTATGACAACAGTTTTCAAACACTGCCATTGTTGAAATGTTCCATAATTGTTTATTTACCCTCTTTCTTCCCCTTCTTTTGGCTTTTTGACTGTGTGTGGTGTGTTTGAAGGCTGCAGGGGAATGAAGATGCCCATGGCTGGATTTTACTGGTAGGAGGAGGCGAGGAATTCTGGTGCTTGTGTGTGGAACAGAAACTATCCTGCATTCACCTGGCACCTCTCATCTGAATAAGAGAGTAGTTTACAAAGATTAAGCTCTTTCTTGCTGTATGGCAGGTGGGAAAACTGCGTATTGTCCCCACTTAAAGCTATGTTCAAGAATTAATTTCTCCTAGAGATTGTGATGCTGGCTTTGGCAAGTCATTTACTGCGAGAGTCAGCAGGAACAGTGCTGAGACTGTCATCTGCTCTTTCCCTACCTTAGCTGCTGAGTGGCGTGTTCAGTAGCATCGACATCTATCGCTTTGGATATTGCTCTGTTACACTTACTGAAATCAGAAGAGTAAAACGGAATGTTTTCAGCCATGGCCAGGGCAGAACTTCATACAACCGAGTCTTCTGAGAAAAGATGAAGCAGTCAGTTTCAGCAAAATATTGTCCTTTTATGTGTGCAAGCAGCTCTGCAGGAAGTGTAAAACTGGTATGCGGAGATGGATTGCAATGGATTAACTAAGGGAGCAATCAGCTTCTCCTGCAGGTCTGAACCTGCCAGACCGTGACCTTGGCAAGAGTACCCAGACTGGGTTACGCTGTGGACCGCCTTGCTTGCTGTTCTGCCTTGGGCTGGTAACAAGATGTGTAGGGGAAGAAACAAAAGTAACAAGGCAGACAGGCACTAATTCTCCCACATGTATCTTCTTGGTCATCTGCAGTTTTGGGTTCAAGTGCTCAGCCGGCAGGGCTCCAGCCGGTGTCCCCGGGTGCCGCACAGCACCCTTATCTAAGCCCTCCAGCGCACGAGTGCTTCAGCGCGCTCCGGGGCAGCGGGCCAGCCTGGGGTCACTTCAGTGTCTGACACGGAGGTTTTGGCTTACCAAACATCCTCCAGCATCGCGAGTCCATGGGGAGCACAGGGCATAGACCAAGGCAAGGGCTGAGCATCCCACCCCTCTTCCTCCCAGAGTTGGTCACTGTGTTTCAAATGGAGGAGGTGAGAAGGGGGGAAAGGTGCCTTTCTGCAGTCTGAACGACTTCTATCTGTTCCTCTCTCTGCCGGTGCTGTGCAAAGGCTGTCTCCGTGTGGGGGTCTAGGACCGACGCCGCTGTTCCGCAGAGAGGTCCTGTGTCAAGCAGCAGGGCGAGGCACCTTCCCCCGGCCTGCCCGCCCCGATCCCCCTCACACGCACCGGGGTCCCCTCACGGTTCCGCCCCGACCGGCGCGGCCCCGCCCGCGCGGCCCAGGGCGCAGGCGCGCAGCGCCCGAGCC
>VYZT01018142.1:0-19497 GCA_013400735.1 Pomatostomus ruficeps | reverse complement strand
CCATTGCGGCCCGGCCGGCTGAGGGGACGCGCCGCTGTTGCCGCCGCCGCCGCGATGGTGTCCTGGATGATCTCCCGAGCGGTCGTGTGAGTGCCGGGCTGGGGCTGCGGGACGCGCCTTATTTCCCGGGGCGGCGGTGGTCCCGATGAGCGGCGGGAGGGAAGCGGCGCCCCTTTTCTGCTTCTCTCAGCCTCCTGAGCCGGGTGCTCTGCGCGCCCCTTTGGGTCTGTGTGCCTCGGAGGGTCCTTGTGCTCCCAAAAACTCCCGCAAAACCTGCACCGGGCTCGTGGTTGCTCCCTGTGTCTCCTGCTCTAAGTGCATATTTCCTCGGGCTGCTTGTGCCTGTCACGCACAAATTGTAACCGTTGCTTGTAAATTGATCCAAAGTAGCTATAAAATCTGGTAACTTTTCCGTTTTAACTTGTAGCAGAGTTGAGAGGAGTAGAAGAACGCTTGCCTGTGTGAGATGGGGTTCTGTGCTGAGTATAGGTTATCAGCAGACGAAGAGGTAGACTGGCAGTGTTGTTGTGTACTGGACTTCATAAACTTGAGTTTTTGAAAGCCAGAGAGGCAAACTTTCGTAGGTGAGAAGCATCATGCTACATGTTGTGTAAGTTCTGTTTGAGAAAAAGTAAACTGCAGTGCAACCTCTGGTCTTTTTCATGGGCATCGTACTGTTCCTTCCTGAAACTGATGGGTTATTGTGCTCATTTGAATAATATTCTCTCATGAAGGTTGAGTAATATTTGGGCAGCAGAGTCTTCCTCATGCTCCTTGCTGAGTAGCACTGTGACTCTGGGGCCCCCAGTGCTTGCTGGGTCGCTTGAGCTGAGATTTGCTGTGTGTGGGTTTTTGCCAGGCAAATGAAGTGAATCTGCTCACAAAGCAGTCCAACAAACATCCGAATTAGCATGAAGTATGTAGCAGGAGTGTGTGACCCAAAGCAGGGCATAATAGGATTTTCCTGTTTTGTTGGTGGCAGGTATCCCCCTTAAGCTGTCTAGTGTAATTTCTTCCGAAAACTTTGCCAGGAGGCTTTCTTATTCTGCCACGTACGTTTTCCTGCTGCAGTCTAGTCACCTAGATAAGAAGCAGTCCTTCTCCCTCTCGTTGCTCTCCCTGAGACTTGTCACATAATTGCGACTTGCAAAGTAGAACATCATGTTCCAGAATTGGCAAAGGACTACAGAGGTTTAGAAGAGAGGCTGTGGGAGGAATTGCTGGTGGTGCACTTTGTCAGTGTGGTCTTCCCATGGGCAATACACGGCGCTGGAGGCAAGAGGCATACGCTTGCTTTCTGTACATCAGGTGGAGCTGCTCAACCTGTTTCTGCTTTGTTACGTAAGAGCACCAACCAGAAAATTCTAACTACTTAGGCTGTGTTGGTTTCAATAGAAATGGCAGCAATGCTGAGTACCTTCATTTCTGATGAGGAAATTCTTGTGTGGTTAGTTGGGTTTTTCCCCCCTGAATTGCTAAAGATTGTATTTGCATAAGGATAAGTCCTCTATGACCCTAAGCCAATAGCACAGGGAATGAAGAGAACAGCTACTGTTCTCCTCAGATTTATTGCAGAAGGCAGTAAAGGATAATGTACTGTGCAGTTCTGTGTAGTTTGGTTTCCTGGTTGCCATTGGTCACTCATATGTGTGCCCTAATTATTTTTGCTAGAAAGGGAGTCCTAAATATTATTTATAAATCCTTTCCACCTTCTTGTGTCCTTGATTCCTAGCTGTGGGACTTAAATAGTTTGCCAGTGTTCAATTTCCCAGAAAGGTGAAAGTGTTCAATGAGAACTTGGACAGCTTTGAGGCTGTTGTTTAATTTTGCTAATAAAGCAAAATTCACGTAGAAACGGAAGGTGCAAATTGGGAATGTCCTTCTTGTCCTGTTTTCTCAGTGTCCATTATCTTCCTTTTTTGATCTGTTTTCCTTCCTGGTCTCCTCCCAGATGTACCTATTTCAGTGACTTTGGGTCTCTGAATTGTGTGTTTGGCATTGGAAGGCATATACTATCTTTGCCTTAGATGCCCTATGAAACATGTTTTTAAACACTATGTGGCTGTGAAGACCTGAGGCTCTTTGTTATGCAGCATTTTGATGCTGGTGTGGTGACTTCCTGGTGTATATGTCCATGCAGCCCTGCTGTGTATGGGCAGCCGTAAGGAATACCTGTCATCCTGACTGGTGATGGAAAGGAGCAGCAGTTTTTCTGCCTGTGGCAGAGTTCTCCCCTCCTGACTGACCTCCTATGTTTCAGGGCCAAAAGAGCAGCAAAATATTAATTTATAGGTGTATTGCAGTGCCCTCTGCTGACTTCTGACGTGGTGGACTTGTCCTGACACGTGTACCAAGCAAACCACCTTCTGATTCAGTTTGAGACTTTGCAATTTGGGATTCATTAACTCCACTAAAGTAGTTTGGTTAAAGCTTTAAAGGAACTAGGGTATGGAGCTAGTAGAGAATTTAAATTCTTAATTGCATGTGAATTGTCTTGAGGAGTCATGCACAGGAAATGGGGAGTGGTTCAAATTCACTGTTCCACATAATAATCTTCAGGAAAACTTAGTTTTAATGAAATCTTTTCCCTTTTCTCTATTGGTGCTATTATTCTTAAGCATCTAAACTTGTGAAATACCTTGTACTAATTGCATGTCGTCTTTATGGCAAGAAGCAGAAGACTTGAAGTGCATAATTAAAACACATTTTCGTTTCCAAGTTCTGTGTCAATTGGGTGCTGTTGTAGTAAGTATAGTTTGTTGTTATATTTAAAACACACTGGCTGTTGCAACAGTTTTTGGAATGTGTACTGCAGGGTTTTCTTTTTTTTTTTCACTTAAAAAACGAACAAGAAGATAAATTGTTTCATTCAGAGTCTCGGGAAACTTCTCAGAGTGGTACATCTTGTCAAGTTCTTAGTCTTTAATGGTGGAAATAAGTTTTTTCATTTGTGACTGCCCATCTTGTTAGCTTCAAATAGAGCTTGTGCCTGACTTTTAGTGTGCTTGGATTGCTCATTCTTCTCATTTGTAAGGTCTGAGCAATTGTGTACACATCAGTTGTGAGACAGTATTTAATAGTAAACACGCTGAGTACTTGTCAGTCACAGCCTGGTATGGATGAGATCAGACCATCCTCTTGTGCCAAGCAAAGATGTGAAGCATCCTAAATACAAAGTAGATGGCCATTTTGTTCTTGCAATCTGTTAAAGCAGACTGTCTGCTGTAATCTGTTAACTTTTTTCCCTCCTCACTTAAAAATGAAAGTTCCCCCATCTGTGTTGCTTTGCAACACACTCTCTCCCTTCATGTTTGAGTACATGGTTTGTTTCCAGTTAAGTTGGTCAGCATCCATGAAGGTTGGAAGGGAGAGTTGCAGTGCTCCACAGGAGGATGGATTTGTCTTGGGTACTAGTAGTTAGCTTTCTGCTTGCTTGTATTTATAATGTGTCTGCTCCACCCCCATTTTAGAGCCTTGCAAATATTTAATGATTCTGCTATTAGACTATAACTGAGTATGTTAAGCTGGACAGAGACTGTCTGGGGGCCAGGAGGTGACCTGAAGGTAGGCAGTAGTATTAGTCTCTTTCAGCCTTTGCTGCTTTACAAATTGGAGCTGTTTCTTTAATGGTAGTTTCCAAGGCATTATCTTACTCTACTTTTAATGCTTCTGTTGTTTGACATTTCCAGATGTCTAGCTGCCCCTAGAATTACTACATACCTGAGAATGGGTGGCTGAAGCCTTAGCTTCTGTGTTGAGTGGATTGTTGTCAGGAATACCTAGCTTGGCATGTAGGTGATGTTTTATTTAACTGTGTATGCTTTGACTGTAAACCTAGATCATGTCTTGTTCTTGGAATACAATTTTTTAAATTAAAAGCATAAAGTACAAAAATATTTACCCTCTTGTTTGCTAATCAACAGGCTGTCAAACATGTCTTGAATCAATCACAGCTCATAGGATGGAATTAAGTAACAATACCACCATGTGTTGTATGGAAGGAATAGCTATAGCTAATAGCCTAATCTTCCAGTCAGAAGGGCTCTTTGTGGGAGAGTTTCTTTGACTGCTTGTAGCCTGCTCTCTGGCAGAATGGTTGCAGCTGAAGTATGAAGGATGTTGACTGCTGTTGGATGCTGAATTTCTGCTGGTATCCTTCCACTTTAAAGGCCTATAAATTGCTGCTGCACCTGTGGGGAGAAAGGAGTTGCTGTCATCGTGTGAGTGAGATGTGCTGCAATGTCTGTCTCATCACAGAACTGGAACAAATCAGCGGCCATGTGTCAGTTATCCTTGGTATTTCATGCTATGCTTAAATAGATCTCACTGTCCTTTTGCTGGGAGGGGCCATCCTGCCCTTCACCCTCTCCCCATTCACTTTCCACAGGATCCAAGGGTTACTCTGTGAACATTGTGTACGTCTGGTTGTTTTGTCAACTAGAATGAAAATTAGCATGGATAGAAGTTAATCTTTTGTTAGTTGCAATGAACTGCACCAGCTCACGCTGCTGTTGTGTAGTTGCTAGGTAAGTGCTGTGTTGAGAATGAAAGGTTGCAGGACAAAACCAGCATTATTTTAGGCTTTAGCCTATGTCCAGACCGGTTAAAGCGTACTCTGAAACTACATTCTTTGCTTTCACATTGCTGCTTATTCTCTCCTCTTGTGAATCTAGTTCCAGTAATAACAGTACAGCTGTTCTAATCAAACAAGGTGTCAGACTTTTTAAAGTGCCTTCAGTTTTATGGGTTGAAATCTGTAAGCATATATAAGTCTAGGGATTAATTGTATTGTCCTGTCTGTGTGAAAGTTTAAAATCATTTACATAATTGAGCAATGGAATCATCAGAACACTTCTCTCCAATAGCTCAGCTTCTCAGTGAGGCAATCCTAATATGTACAATGGGAAGTTTCTGCTCACTTGTATGTGACTTGGATCACCTCTTGAGTTATTACAATGCAAAATGTAAGGGAGAAGTGTCCCTCCTCCTGCCTGGCACACCTTGCCTTAAATCAACATTTGCTCTGCAGCCCAGCTGCTCTCTCCTCGCCCATGTTTACAGCATGGTGTAGGTGCAGAGCATGCGTGGTCAGTGTGCCCGGCCTATGGCAGGCGGGTGGACTGGAGCTCGCTCAAAACAGATGGAGCTCGGCTACAGGCGTCCTGTGGAGGCTGACGTTCTTACTTAATGGTCTTGGCATGCACTCCGTTACAAAACGTGCTGAAACCCACATCTGTGTCCTATGCGTTACAGATAAAGAAATACCACGGACTGCATGATCTGGCACAAAAGGACGTTTCTAATTAAAACAAACAACCTCCACTCTTGCGTGTTCCACAAACTGATGTCTGCTTTGAGCGAGCACATTGTGGGCTCTTGAGCATTTCTGCAGCCTGCATGGAATGGCTTGTCTTTCCTGGATTTGTACCTACAGACAGCTCCTCATATGCTTGTGTAAGGCTGAAGGAGATTCTGAGCCAAATTTTGATTAAAAAAAAATTGCTTTGGCTCCATAATTTTAATATTTGATAAGAAATGATCTTAAAAATGTATGTAAAAACATGTCTGGCAAAGCCCTGTGTTCTGGTGTTTCCTGTGTAAAGGAGTTTTCTCTAAGCTTTTTTTCTTCTTGGTCTTCTTTAATTCTGCTTTTGAAATTCCAAAATTTCAAAACCTGTGAAAGTACTAGGTTTTTACAGAAGAAAATATTACAGCTGCCAACAGTATGATCCCTCTGTTGTTAATCTTCCTCTTTTTTAAGACCTGCCAGACTAGATTGTAACAATTTACTACAGGACAAATGAGATGAGGTATGTAGAGTCTAGGCAGAAAAGGATTTTTGCTGACCAGTACGACTTCAAACATGACTGGCCTCAGTGGCACAGATTACCCAATCTGACAAGATGCTTTTGGACGTGAGGGAAATAAAACACCCCACAGAGGCTGTCTCTGCATTGAGCTTTTTGTCGGACATCGCTGTTGCTTGGCTGCTCAGTTTATCACTGACAAAATAATAGGGTGTTCCTTCTGTTTCTCTTGTGTTTCATAGCAGTCTGCAAGCATCAACATGGAGGTGGGTTTAACCAAATGAAGGTTTGCCCTGTGTTTATCATCTTTGGAACATTGCTCATGCATCCCAAAGTTGGAACTTGCATGTGATGTTGAAAACTAGGTGCAGTTTATTTCAAAAGCCTGCAGCCTGGCTTTAAGTGCAGGGATTTCCCAAGCAGTATTTTTCCTGATGTGAGAAGCCTGACATAATGCTGTACTTTTTTGTGTTAAAGCTGTTGGAACTTGCAGTGCTCAAAGGGGAAAATCAGAAAACAGTTTGTGCTTGTGCCTTCCTATCACTGTCTGGTTTTGTTATTTCCTCCCCCCGCCCTGTTTTGTAGCGCATTGATCAAAACTATGGAAAGGAGAGTGAGGAAGATGGTCACTAGCTTAAAGATATTCTGATTAGTTTTTACAGTATGGGAACGTTACCTTAACCTAATATAAAAAATCCAAAGATTAATTGTCTTTGTGCTGTTATTGCTCACTTCTGTCTGCTAATATTTTTTCCCCAGATTAGGATTTTGTTCTAGAACGCATAATTTCCTTTATGTCTAAAGGCATATCTAAGATTACTCAGTTGCAGTGTATTTAGTATTAGACTGTTTTAGAAGCTGACCTATTCAAAATTTTCAGCAGTGAACAGCTTATGATTCATGTGGAAGACAATATATCCCCAGAAACATAAAATATATGTTTTGCATGACTGCTTTGGCAGTCATTAATTTGCTGTAGTTGCAATGTAAGCAGTATTGGTTTTACTGTTCTACTTATAGAACTTTGAGGGGTAGTTTTTCCTGTCTAAAAGTTACCCTTGAATGGTTGAGACAAAATAGAATTTATGTTTGTATAAAGAGGATAATGTGAATTGGAAAAATTATCTTTTATTTGCATTTGGAAAATAACATTTCTGAAAAGGCACGCATTTCTTTTGTGTCTTCTGGTTTCTTAGCCCATTTACATATAAGCAGTGAAACATATTTGTGTTAACAGAATTCTTCTCTCAAAAATTTTTTTTTGGTTAATCAGCATAGTGTGCTTTATTTGTTTTTGAGAGCAAAACCTCACCCTCAAACTAACTATAACTAATGCATGGATCTCTAAAGAAAAACACATAAATTGCTTGGGTTAAAAAGGGAGGAGATTAAGATACCTTTTAGCATTGTATTTTTGACAATAAAGTTACTAATAGAACTGCATGAATAAGGCTGGTAGAGATTCTCCTTGTCTGCCTTGACTTGGTGTCTAACAGAATCTTCACAGAGTTCTCCAAGTACCAGGTGTGATTGAGGAAACACACATACTTGGGAATGATAAGTGCAGATGCTACCTCAACAGCATCTGCTGTTCAAATACAAAGTGCATAGAAACCTTTTCCTGTGTACAATGGGGAGGTTTGTTTTTTGAATGCTCTAAGAGGCTTCAGAAGTACATTTCTGGGTTAAAAGATTAACAGAATTGTTTAAAAATGAAGGACCTTAAGGCAAAAAATTAAAATGTCTAACTTTGGATGATTAAAAGCAAAACCACCAGCTGTCTGGGACAGAGATAAGACGTGCTTATTCTTATTTCAAGAGTAGTTGTTATATGGTTCAATTTATCACTTTGCTCAGATTGTAGTATTTTTGTAGCATTTTTTGGGGAGAGGCAGGACGTTGGGGCTGGTCTGTGATGACACCCTTGGGTTCAAGTTTGTGTAATGATTAAGTGGGACCTTTCTGAGCCTTTGGGTTATGAACTTCACTTTTCTCTCTGGAGCCATGTGGACAGATAAATATTCCACACAGTGTGACCTATGGCAGTGTGGACCTTTTTTTTAAAATGCAACCCGTATGAATGTGTGGTTAGATGCAGTATGGTTTGTCTTACACTGGCAGCTCAAAAATAAAATGTGGTTTCCCTTGGAATAAGCAGAAACGACCACTCCCATTTTAAATGTTAGTTTCCTGTAGCCAGTTATTTTGATGTTGATTAATACTCCAAAAATACAGAAGATACTCTTAGAGCAGCAAGCAATGGCTGTGGATTTTAACTTGTGAAATCACTTAAGTCTCTAGCAGACTTGATGTGGGGTGAAAACCAAAGTTGATCAAGTAAGAATCCAAGTGGAAATCCATTTTTGGACTATGGCATTCGGAGCTGTTGGAATGAGCCCACACTCTAAGGGATGGCCAAGCCTGAAAGGGGAACTCCAGGGTGGTAGCTAGCTTTGAAGCCACTTGTCAAAGCCAAATAAAGCTTTAGATTTGAAAAATAGTTGAGAATGGACATGACTTTAGAGTCTTGACAGAATATAAACTGGGTTTCCTCTAATATTGAAAATAATATTAAAGTACTGGATTCCTGAACTTGCAGTTCAAGCGTTGGGTACATCAGGACAATTTTGCCTTAGGCAGGTGCTGAGGCAATAGAGAAAATATACCTGAACACTTTAATGCAAAAAATTTCTCCCCATCTCCTGCAGTTAAGTCTTGGATGTCTATAGTGTGTGATTATTATGGGCTTCCCATTGTGACTTCTGTAGCTTGATGGAAGGCAATATAACGCAGGGTAAATATGACCAAATTAACTTTAATAAATAAAAAGGCAGCCTTGGATCCTTTCAGACAAGCCATTCTTTTTTTTTTTCCTCACAGCAGTGAAAGAGGTTATTACCACTTAAAGCGCTGAGTTATCTTGCCTTGGGACTTGCATACATTAAATGAGTGAGGCTGCTTTAAACATTAAGTACGGTTGCTGTAATGAGAATGTGTTCTGTTGGGCTTTTTTGGCTTTTATTCTAGGGATGTGGTGTTCATGTATTTTTGGCAGAGGTTTAGTTTTCTGTCACCTGCAGAACTTCTGTCACTTAATTAGTATTGCTGCTCTTCAGCTATGCTGCATCACTGCTTCTGTTCCAATTTCGTGCTGGATAAAATATCATCTTTGTGTGCAAATCTGATTGTTACCTGGTCATTTCACCAGGACTGGGATCTCTGAGACTTCCAAGAACTGAAGCTTTAAGATTGTTAAATGTGTTTAGAAATGTGCAGGGCTTGGCAGTACTGAGATGACAGTCTTTGCTTTGTTTTCTTTATGCGAGCTTTGCCTCTCCAAACATCCATCTAACTTTCCTTGTTTCAAAATTTGCTGTGGCACAGAGCAGAGAAGCCTTTGAGAAGAAGTGGCTGCTGACTTGACACAAGTTAGCTGAAGTTACTGTAATAAGCAATTTTCCAATATATCAGTTAGATTGCAATGGAAGGTGTTTTAAAGTGTCTTCTGGATTCTTCTTAAGTATCCTTGGTATGAAGGATGTCATGTTCTTATATGGAAATCAAGACCTAAGAATTTGTAGAAGCTTCCAATATAATTTTGAAGACACAAGGCACAAAACTAAGTAAATAGTATAAATAAGAGCTGGTAGTTTTTTACTTGAATTTATGGAAGCCAGGAAACTAACAAGTGCTTATGTAACTTTAAACCTCATAACAAAATGAAACACCTCATTCTAGATCTGTAATGTTCCTGTTAATCTTGTTCAGCACATCATCTGCATTAAATTAGCCATGTCTTTTAGGAGCTCTCAGAAGTACCTAGATGGAGAGGATCATGTTGCTCATGAAAACTGCTTGTGTAGGTTGTAGTACCTCCAAGAGTAGTAAGTGTAAAGAACTTTTTCCAAAGCAAGGAAGCTCTGTTGTTTCTCTGTCATTTGTCAATTACCTTTGTTATGTAAACTCTTTGTGACAGTTTCTTTGAACATGCATGTAGGTATCAGCTTTCATCTTTAAACTTAAAAAAATTTGTTGTCCTGTGTTTTGCTCACCTGCTTTATGAAATAAACTTATTCATGCACATACTAAATGAAAGAAGGAAATACCTACTGAAAACTAAGCTTGGTTTGATGTTTTTTAGAAAACAAAAAATAGTGAATTAGTCAATTTGTTTCTTCTGACGTCTTTAATCCAGCTGTCAGTCCTTGCTGATCAATAGAAGAAAAGCACAGTTCAGTACAAGGACACATCTTTTTCTTTGAACAAAGTCGTGTGTAAGGCTGTCTTAAGAGCTGTCTGAGAAGTACCTGCAGTTGTTCCTAATTGTTGGTTAGTTCTCAGTGTTTCAGTTGTGCTCCTTGCTGGAGCTGGCTGATATGGGGCTACAAATACTTTGCTTTCAGTGGTAAGCAGTCAGAGAAATTGGAGATTATTTCAGTTATTTGAAGGAAAATAACTTCCCTGAGATTTAAGTAAGTGTGGGCAGCTTTGAAAATGAATGCTTCTCCAGCAGGGGTGAAATTTTGCCTTTGAGTCTGAGGTAAGAGCTAGGTGGAAGATTTAAGTTCTCTAAGAAGGGTTGTTCTGTATTGAAGGCATTCAATGTTTGCTCCTTATCACGAGGAAGTGTCAGAGATGATCTGGTTTCAGTTCCTCGGTGTGAGCTCACCTGCCTGCCCTGCACTCGTGGTGAGCTCAGTGGGACAGTAAACAGGAAGGAGTTCAGGGATGGGCAGGACGCTCTTAGAGCAGGAGTCAAACATGTATCGTAAAAGCAAGGGCTGAGTAGGCAGTCACGCAGAGGAGTGACTAAGAGTTTTATAACAATTTCTATTTGCCTTCCAGTACTAGCTTTTTGGAATTTGTGTACAATTGGGTTTGTTGGGCCTTTTGACTATGTTTTGACCAGGATTTGTTATCTAGCAGGGTTTTTGATTTTTTTGTTCTGTTTTTTAATGACATGGTGATGGTATCTCCAGCCTTATGCTCTTCCGTTAAAGTTTGTCTGTGCTATCCAGCTGCACATGAAAAATGATTCAGTTTTGGGCGCTATCTCCAGGTACAGGCATAGATTGTTTGAGTTAGAATGATATGGAAATAGCCTCTCCCAAGTACTTCTGCACTCTGCAGGATCTATATGTGAGCAGAAGGTGAGTTGATTCACAGGTTTTGTGTACCAGTAATGCCCTGTCAACTTGGGAGAAGAGTGACTAAGAGAACTGTGTTAGAGCACTGATGCAGCTTGACCACGTGAGAGAGTTTCCAGGCTGACTCAGTAGAGAGTAGCCTGGATTTTGCTTCGGGAGCTGTTTTTTAGCAGTCCCTTGTTCCAGACTGCCACAGCCCCTGAGGGAGGGCTCTTAGAGCCCATGAGTACATCAGCACCTGCACATAGAGGCCAGTGCAGAACGATCCTTACAGAAGAAATCTTTTTCTAATTGTTTTGTTGTGCTCTTTTTAGACTTCTTTCAAGGTTCAGTCAGGGATGGTTCCATGTCAAGACAACTTGAAGGGTTATCTGGCAACAAGTTCCTTAATTTGGGGTAGATCAATAATTAGTCCATAAACACGAGTGTATAGGAGACTCGTAACAGAGCCCAGAGGTCTGCACTGGAAGAAAGGCTTAACTGTCTCCTGTCAGACTGCTTGCAATTATTATACTTGGGACCCATTAAATAAATGTTCCTGGCATACAAAAGTCCCACGTTTTAGAGGAATCAGCAGGGATGTCAGTTTTCCTCTTAAAATTCTAAGGTGGTTTCTGACTGCTTGAGTAATTGCATTACTATGGGTTATGCTGTGCTTTGGAAGAGTCTGGCAGTTGCTTTGGAGAATTCCAGCTTTCTAAGCTGGAAAGTTAATAGCTGCCGTGCTCTGTTCAAGAATGTGCTTTTTCAGATCTGTCAGTGCTTCTGGGTATGTTCTTTAACTGTTAAGACTTTTTTTTTCTCTGGCTTTTGGGGATATTCTCGTCATAAGAAAGCTATGAAGATTTTAACAGACCTGTTTCTGATTGCATTCCTGCATTTTGGTTACTGTAATCTGCTAAAGGAGTTGCTGAACTTAAAGTTCACTACTGTTAGCAGACATGTTCTTTTAATAGGATTTATGTGATTTTCCCTGCTACTCGCCCAAGGCAAGGGGCTTGGAAGAAAATGTAGGATACAATTTCGTGTGGGGTTCAGGAGCTGATCCTCATGCTCCCCTGTCCCTGCAGCAGACCAGCATTTTGGTCAAAGTGTAGTTTTTGTAATTACTTGGATCTGAAGTTGTTTACTGTAGATTGTGTGGTTAGTAGTGTGTATCTGAATAGCAAAGTGGAACTAAATTCTGTCAGGTGATGGACAGAAGGACTTTGTTTAGTGTAGTGTTTTCAAAAACATTCAGGACAAAAATGCCAGGACAAGCTTTTATTTGTCTGGACACCTGAAAACAGAGCTGGTAGCTGGCTTAGTCTAGAAATTACTAGCCAGCTGTAGCACTCAGGGGAAGGGGTCAGGCATGACTTGAGCGTCTTGCTTTTTTGGCAGTGTATTGGGTTTGTGTGTCAAGGTTTTAGTCTTATTTCTCATTATCCTACTCTGATTTGATTGGTGATAGATTACCAATCAAATTACCCAAGCTGAGTTGGTAACTGCCTCTGACAGTAACTGATGAGTGATCTGTTCTTATCTCTCCCCCCAGCCTTTGAGCTTTTTGTTTTCTCTCTCCTGCCCAGCTGAGNAGCCAAAAAAAAAGAAAAAAATCCAAACTGCTGATTTTTGGGAGTGGCTTGGAACTATATGGGCAGAATACAGTCTAAGCAAAAATGCTTCTGCTTTTCCAGTGTGTGCTGACTGAAATCCCAGTGGATACTTTGCTAAGGCGTGTGGCTCTATTTGCCTTTTTTACGGCCAAGAACAGCCAGCTAAAGATTCAAGCATTGTTCTTTTGATTTTTATTTGACTATTTAGTTTTCATTAGCAAACTGTCCTTCAAATGAAATCTTGCTTAGGCTAAACTTGCTAACCATATGTGGAATAGTAATTACAGTTTATCTAGAACTAAAATGGTATTACCACCATCAGAACTAGTTTCTGCATAGTGAGGTGTCACCTACATTGCTTCTGGTATTTCCATGTTGTCTGACCAGCTCTCAGAAAAAACTTGTGTGTTTATGACAGGCATGGAAGCTGCTCCTAATGTAACTGGGAAAGACTTAGTATTGAGAAGGGGAACTGGGCATGGTCCACAAAGCAAGGCAGCATTTCAGGCCTTTATATCCAGTTCCATGGTTTTGTGGAGGTGTGGAGGATTCTTTATTCTCCAGCCTGCCACTCAAGGGTGTAGGTACATATTCCTGCTGTGTATGCACACACTGTCTGACTCTGTATCAGTCTGTGGAGATCCTCAGCCTTTAAGTGAGTGATCAAAAGGGTGTCATCTCTTACAAAATTTTCGAGGAGAGGGGATTTAGTGAATGGCATTGTCTTCAAAGCATCTCATACTCCAAGAGTTTCCTGGATTGCTTTTGCTGTTAGGTAAGGGACAAAGAGTGTTCCCCTTTTTGCATTTTGGAGGAACAAAAGAATGAAGTGCCAAACACTATTGAATGTTTTGGGTAATACTTCAGCAATGTGAACAGACTGAACCCTTAAATGCGCTGTTGTTAGTATTAATGTTAATGGCTTGGTGTCTGGGGGAGTCTGGATGTAAGTAGGACATTTGAGTGATGTAGTGGCTTTTATTTGTGTTTTGGTTTCTTTAATTTTTAATTTTTTTTGAAACTGTGGCTTTAGAGTTGTTTACTATCCAGGTCAAGTATGCTCAGTGCCAGAACAACATGTGTACAGGTTTTTCAGTTATCAGTCAGGTGNAGAGTGGCTTTGGTGGGCACCTGGTGTCCAGCCTGAGTCAACCCACCACATTCAGGGTTTTTGGCTTTTTCCCCTGAACAGGATTCTTCCAGATACTCCTTATGCCTTATTTCAAGTTTGAGGGTGCCATAGAGGTACATAGCAGCTAGAACTTCATAACTGTAGCTTTATCAGTTGGTAGCCNTTTCTTTAATTTTTAATTTTTTTTGAAACTGTGGCTTTAGAGTTGTTTACTATCCAGGTCAAGTATGCTCAGTGCCAGAACAACATGTGTACAGGTTTTTCAGTTATCAGTCAGGTGCAAACTCAGTTGCTTTGCTTCATAAATGAGCCTTTCAAACAATTATTCACTTTAAAGCTGTTAAAACTGTGAGACCATAAATTATGTGATAATACAGGCAGTAGGTTGGGGTTTTTTAAAATACAGCTATATGGATGCACACATATGTTGTTTTATCCAGACTTAAAGACTGTTTGATACTTTTTTGTTTGTATTTTTATTTTAATCTCCTAATATATTTGAGAAATGTTTCTCTCACATGAGCAAAATGTGTTTAGAGAAGGTGGCTGTACCAAAAATGGAATGCTACATTAGCTGCTGAGTCCAGCTGAGAACCTGAAATAGCTGGGCTTACAACTGGCAGTGAAATTACATTGGTAAGCAGGATTATCCATATATCTACTAGAAATATCAAGTAAATGGTGTCACACTCGGCTGAAATCTGTTTCCATCTGTGGAAACCGCCTTTGTTTTTGTCTGCTGCATTCATGCAGTGTGCTGGTACCCGATATGAAATACAAACCGCGCTTTTAAAAATAACACTCGAGCTTTTAAATTTGAAAAGCCATAGAATAATTGGGAACATCCTTAAAGCAGTTGTACAGTTACTGTAGAAATACCAGCGGATGGATGTGCTTATAATGTGTAGCAGTAGGTGTTGCTGACAGCTTTGAGCTTTTTGGAGGTACGGATCCAAAGAGGTAAAGGACTAGAACATGTGGGGCTCTTGTAGCCTGCTGCTCCTGTTCTGGGTGTTTCTGCCTCAGTCAGATGCAGTGATCTCTCTTTTGCCAGGATACTGAGCTACCATGCATCGATTGAGGGTAAAAGTGAATTTGCTGGCCTTCAGCTACACTCACTGCTGACAAATTGGCTTTTCTACTGTAAAATTGCCTGGTAGCTTTAACTAAGGTTAGAGGGCTTTGCCTGTGTGGAGAAGGTAGTGGTGCCAGAGTTGGCAGCAGCATCGTGCCACACTTGATGTCAGATCTGGCTGTAAGGAGATAAAAACTTCACAGTACTGGTTCCTGTCATTACTGACTGAACGTGCTGATGTTTTGTTTTAATCCTATCAGCCCACTTCTAGTGAACAAACAGAAGTTTTTCTAACACTTCCATTTTACAGCAGTATTGAACACTAATAACTAAGGATATATTTGAGTATATATAATATAATAAAATAATCATTTTATAGAATAACATAATTATATATTGTTGTGTTAACCACTCTCCACTCTGTAGTTTTAAAGTGCTTTCTAGCAAAATTCTTTAAAAGAAAAAGAGGTTACTAAAATAGGTATTTTTCTAACTCCCGACTTGACCAGTATTGAGTAACTTAAAGATTTTTCTAGATGGGAAAAACCAGCTACCTTTATTGTGTTTGTCTTGTGCTAGTGATCTCATTTGACTTGAGGTCATCTTTAGCTTTATGATTGTCTTACTGTTGCTGTAATAAGCTTTCTGCTTGAAGATCAGTTGTCTCTGAGGAAGTGTTCTCAAAATTCTGTTTTGTCCCAGTTCATGTTTATAGCAGTTTGAGGATGATATGTTCAGAGGATAAATTGTTGTTTAAGTTTAAAAATATGGGCTTTTTTTCTTTATACAGTTGATGCTACTTGACAGTAAAGTGAGTGGAACAGTGTATCTGAAAAATCTGTAAAGGGAAAGACTCAAGCTGTTTCCCTTTCATTTGCTTAATTGCAAGACACTTACATGAGCAGGCTGCAAATTGTTATTTAAATAACTTTGGAGTGGTATTTTTAGAATTAGGGCGAGGTGCATAGATGACCAGTAACTGGTGGAGTTATTGTGCATGTCAGACAGTTGGTGGTGGTTATGGTGTTCAGGAACCTCTTCTGTATCTTCTCTTTGGATTAATAATTTCCAGCCTTATCAAGTCTGCTTTATGGGTTAAAGGATTAACAAGGCTTTTCTTTTCTCTGATACTTAATGGGTTATCATTTCAGCCAGGACAAGGGAAGGTGAGAGATATTAGAGCTGGTGTGTTACTGAACAGGGTTTTCCACAGGAACAAAAATCAAAAGAAGAGCTGTTTGTCTACAGAATTTCAACAAAATGAAAGGTGTTTGGTCTCCTATTCCTTCTGTTTCTGGATCTCACATTATTTGGGTGAAATGAGATTAACTTGTGTTGTCAGGCTTGTCTAATAGCTGGGAATGAAACCATTCAGGGGTTTTTTTGACTGTTGCTTTTCTTGGCCTTAAGGCTAAGAGGCCTGTGGGTTGCAGCAGAGCTGTATTTAGATAGGCTCCTACAGGTTAGTGTGCTGAGCTGGAATCAGGTAACCTGGACTCTCAAAAGGCTTTTTAAGGTGTGAAGTGTAGGTCAGCTTTGCTCCAGTGCAGTAGCAGCTTGCCTATGCCTATTAAAGAGCTGCAGGATCCATCTTCTGTTACCTCCAGTGTGGCATGAAGGGATCCAGGTGTGGGAGTGCCACTGTGGTGCACCCGTTACGCTTTTCCATATCAGTACTGGAGTGAGTGATCTGCAGTGACTGTCCCTTCCCACTCCAGAGGGATCTGATCTTGTGGAGACCTGCTCGAAGTGACCTTTGGCTCCTCTGTACTGTCAGCTGTTAACAACTCTGTTGGATGACTAAAGGTCCAATGGATTGCACATGAGGCCCAGAAGCTTTGTTCAGATCTCGTCTTGTTTTGTGAAAGAGCTGTACATGATTAACTAGCTTTGACTCTTACTTGTAATCAAGTAGTAATTTTTTTATTGTTCTGCATTAAAACCCATTATTTGTCTTAGAGCCTTCCTTGCTGTTTAAGAAAATACAGGGATCAGTGTTTGAGGATTTTCTTTGAGTTTTGTAACTTTAAATTCAGGTGAAATTATGTATAAAAGAGGATGGGGATGTAGATGTGAGATTTATATATTTGACTGTGCCCAACTTTGGGCTTCTTAGTACAAGAAAGATGTTAATTTATTTGAGAACATTCAGTGGAGGCCATCAAGGTGATCACAGCACATGACTTGTGAGGAGTGCCTGAATGATCTGGCTTGTTCAGTTGCAAAATAGAAGACTTTGAGGAGAATTGGTAGATACCTCACGTAACTTTTTGGTGGTTATGAGAGCCAGGCCCATTCTCTTGCTCTGCTACTCAGTCAAGAGAGACAATGGTCATAAACTTTTGGTTTTGACTCAATGTAGCTCAATCTTTGCTATAAGAGGTTCATTAAGCATTGGAACAGGTTGCCCAGAGAGGATGTGGAATCTCCTTGGAAGCCTCCAGGACATGACTGACTGAAACATTGAGAAGTCTAGTCCAAATCTGATGTTGACTTGGATTTGAGCAGGAGGTTGGACTAGATGACTTCACAAGACCCTTCCAAACATGAAGGGTTCTACAATTGTGTTTCCATGATTTTATCAGCCTGTCACTTGAAGCATTTACATCTAAAGTTTAGAACTTCTGCGAGTATCCCTCTGCAAGAGGCTTTGTTCCCAGGGTAACTGTGTGCACTAAGGGTAGAGAAACATACTCTCTATGGTGTCTGATGTTGAAGAAAGTATTTCATCTTTGCTGTTAGCAATTCCATTTTCCCCCACTTATGTACTATATGTTAACTGTTTGGAATGACTGCAGTACTCTAAATTGGCAAGAAGACTTCTGCCTACTTAGGGGGGTGCCTGGAAGATGGTGTGTATCAAACTGATTGAATCCAAACTTACGTTGTTGCCTTGTATACTGGCAAAGTTCTGTAGTAGTATCATGAAGTATTCTGCAGTGGCTGTGTAGGTAGAACTACTTACTTAAAGCTACCTGAGACAACAATAAAATGTGAAATTTCAGTTATTTTCTCTGGTAAATTCATTTGAATTAAGATCTTCTATACCAAGTCTGTCCTAGGTGGACTTGTTAAAAAAACCCCAAAACATGTGATGCATCTTCCTTTGCCTATCTGTGAAATGTTAAATTACTTCCAAGTTCTGAACTTAAAGGATCTCTGTATATCCCTACAAGTGTAAATTTCTCCCGTGTAACCACCTAGAGCAAGTCGTAAGTGATGCTGCAGAGGTGTAGCCAGGCTTTTCTCTTAATGGCTGCTTCAGGCCAGATGGAGTTTAAGGGCAGGCAATTTGCTTGACTTTACCAAGTGTAACAAGGTGGTGAAATAGAAATACGGAGCTCTCGCATTTATCAAGGAGATGGCAACTACTGCTGTTCATTTCTCATAAAGCACTGTTGTCGTCTATGGCCAAGACTCTTCCTCGAAAGTGCTGTGTTGTAGCAAAGTTGAGTTAGAGCAGGTCTTTGTTCTGACCCGCTCTCAGCAGGGACTGCTTGGCACCCTCTCACCCTGCTCTGTACCTTGCTTTTGATGAATTTCAGCAGCAGTTGGCCGTCTGAGCAAAAGTGGATTGATTCCCACTTTGCCTCCATTTCCAAATGCTGCTGTTGCAGAGTTCTAGCAGGAAATTGCATCTCTAAAAGGAGATGCAATTTTGTAAGTCAGTGTTGTCTTAAATTTCTTGTGGAAATAACCTTCTGGTAATCTGATGAAAGTAGATGATTGTGATTAACAACTGATAGTTTCAGAGGCTGTTCAAGTGTGATAGCACTGCCAGTGTGGAAACAATCTTCTGGTGTGGACAGGCTGCAGGACTCGTTTTACTTGTAGGTGAACCAGAACAACAACTGGTTTTACATTATCTATTAGAAGCAGCCTTATGAAACAGTTTGCCGTCTTCAGGGCATACACCCTTTTCTGTTCATGTTGTTCTAGTTTTGCCTAGCATGAAGCTTCCTCCAAGGAACATGTAACACTGTGATATTTTTGAAATTATTTTTGGTTTTCCTTAATGCTAGAGAATAGGATTTTTTATATTGAGTTGGCTGCATTGTTCTAATGATGTATTTCACTGTTTTGTCATACATAGTATAACAGATCCTGAAGGCTCTTTCTGTTTTCCAATAGGCTGGTGTTTGGGATGCTGTATCCTGCATATTACTCATACAAAGCTGTGAAGACAAAAAATGTGAAGGAATATGTAAGTCTCCTTCTTTTTAATTGTTTAATTACATGCCTCTGCTGACATAGATCTGTGACATTTTCATTATGCAAGAAGTAATATGAAAGCTTGATTTGACTGTCATACTGTTAGATACAACACTTGTGTGAACCTAGTGGTAATCCTGTGATTTTCTTTGGAGGGCTGAAGTTAAGATATCTCAGACTTTTTCATAGTTTTATGCTGAAGCATGCTGAACACACTATGCTGTATATAGATTTTTTTAAAGAGTATTTTACACATACACCTTAAAGTCTTGGTTTTGTTTCAGCAAAGTACAAGAAATAATGCACTTTTGGGGGGTAGAATGAAAGTTTCCTAATTCTGCCAACACCTCAAGTAGAAGTGTTGACAAACTGATTCTCAGTGACCAGTAGATGAGCAGCAGCAGCTTAGTGTTGTTGTATGAAGGTCAACAGGGGAAATCTACCTAAGAAAAGGGTAGTTCCTGTTAATGTATTGTTCCTGAAAGAGGAGAAAAGATGTAACCAGGGAAGGATAAGATTTGGTTCA
>VYZT01018140.1:14129-37790 GCA_013400735.1 Pomatostomus ruficeps | reverse complement strand
TTATATATTTATTTATTATATTTTATATTATTAATTAGTCCACAGCATAGTAACTAAGAGAAGCCACTGGGTAAACGGAGTTTCTGTGCTTTGCAGTAGCCAAGGAAAATAAAATCACTTCTCCTAAACAACTCAGCACAAACAGAACATTTTCTGTTGCCTGAAGTCACCGACCGAACACAGCCCGCTCTGCAGCCTGAGCGCATCGCTCCGTTCTGGGTCTGCCTTCAGCAGGCAGCAGATAAGATGCGTGGGTATTTTTCAGAAGCTGAATCCTGTTATCATTTTTATAAGGTCACCAAGTGAACACAGGAAATTGCAAACCCCGCGGAGGTAAAGGATTGCTGCAGGTGTGCTGCTTCTGATGTAGCTTTTGTTTGCTTCTTGTTTGGGTTTTTTTTTATTATTATTGTTTCAGAATTGATTTGACTTTCTCCTAATCCTTTATGCTTGAAAATCTCACCTTTTTGTTTAGAGCTGTTCCTGTTTGAATTGCCTGATGTCTTACAAGGCGCACTCAGATTTGTTTCACCTGATGTTCAGTTCAAACACGGAGAAGGTTATCTGGCTCGGAGCCCTAAAATGCCTCTGACACAAAATATCTCCACTGCTAAAACCAGTGAGACTCAGGATTACAATTTTCTCTGAAGTTCATCGAAACACACAGAATATTTTAGTCTTTTGTGCCTTGGCTTTATTGTTTCGCTGCTTTTTTTTTCCTCTTCACCACTTAAAAAATTATTTTTCTCTCATAGAACTTCAGTTTTCTGCAAGAAGGGTTTGCTGTCTATATCCTGCAAAACTATTTATGCTCATTTATAATCACTGAGGAGACTTGAGAAGTGTCTTTCCCTTACAACCAAGAACCCTGCATTTCCCCCAAAATAGCAGAGGCTGTTTGGATATTTTTGTTCGTTGCATTTCAGTCACATTATTTGAATTATCACAGATAAACTCATGACCCTGATGGGTTTGAACACGTCAAAAAAATTAGACAAATAAACATCAATAATTAAACGCTCCTAACTTTCAATTGAGGGCTTGCTTTTACTTTTATCAATGTAAATTAACCTCTTTGAGAATGGGATATCACATTTTCATCTTAGGATCAGGCCTGGAAAAAGAAGATCTTATTTGATTTTCGAGCACCTGAAGAGCCTGTAGGGAACTGAGTAAAAAAACCGCTCAGCCTAATTTAATGTCCATTTCTTCCCTCTCTCCATAACTCTGCCCAAGGAGTGTGAACTAACAGAAAGGGGATTTATAACGGATGATAAAGTTATGATCAATACTCATGCAAAATTTAGCGCCTGATTTAAAACCGTTTGATAGAATGCAAAAAAAAAGGTGAATAATACATGAAGCTCTTCCTCCACGAGCGCCGCTTCGCACCCTTGAAGATGTAAAACGTGTTCATTTAAAACAGAACCCACAAGAATTGCGAAGATTCACTCACACGAAGTGAGAATCCAGGAACAGAGTTAAAAGGAACTGGAATCCCGCACCGGAAGGAAAAGTTTGTGCTCCTCCAGGATAAACCTTTGGCAGGAGGGGTTTAAATTCACAGTGTGGGGCCAGCAGCACTGAGCATGGGAATCCTGCTCTCCCGCACACCCTGAAATTATTCATGAGCTGCAGGACTCCGCCTGGTGTGGAATTAATTATAATTAATCAGATTTGCCTGACTCCAGTGAAAGACAACTGATATCTGGACAGGCGGAGTTGTTTTCACTTTGATGTGCAGGGTGGGGTTCCTGCTCCTTTGGGACGTCGATCTGACCCAACCCCAGCCAGCCAACCATTAAACAGATATTTTTAGGGATTTTTAGGTCTTTTCTCTGGTTACTGAAGAGAAACAAACCCCTCAAGAAGCTGGGTTTTCTCCCTGCTTTAGGTTATTAATTTTGGACCCTTTGGGATGAGTTATCTTCTGGATTTTTATCAGTTCTATGTGAGATATTGAGAAGGAACCTAAACAGTCCCAGACTAGCTCAGATGATTTGTATGAGGTGAGAGAATACAACAGGAGGGTGTCAGACATCTGAAACAAATCGACTTTGCCAAGCTCTTTTAAACAAAACCTGTTCTCACACTTTAACTTTAAAAATAGACTGCATTCAGTGCAAATCCCACAATATTCATACAATATTAATTGTATAATTCCAGGGGCTTTTTTCTCCCTGCTCACAGTCATTAATGAGCATCAATCATTTGAAATATAGGAAGTAAAAATAAAACAAATGAGACAATAAAGGACCTGGTCTTGATTTAGACCCTGCCTTGGAGAAAGCTCCTCCAACAGTCAGAGACTGCGTCAGAAAATACATCCTGTAAGTGGTTTCTCAGGTTGGACTGAATAAGTCCATTTTATCCTTTCAATATAATGCTATTTCTTCCAATAATGATAGCTGTGGCAATTTTTATCTCCCATCCTGTTATTGAGGGAGGATTAAGATATTTCTAATGTCACACAAGTACTCTTTGGGAAGGAGTGATGGTTATTAAAAAAAAGTGCTCTAAAATTAGATGATTCCGAGGTGTCAGATGCCCGTCTCACAGACAGGTTCGGCAGGCAGGGGCTGGGGATGCTGAGCTGGTCCAGACACCTCTTCAAATGGAAGCAATTTTCTTTAAGGACAGAGAAAAGAAATAACCATGGAGCAAAAAATACCCCGGAATATTGACCTTCAGCTCCCTGTCAGGGTCGGCTGATTGGAGGAATAGAGTCCAGGAAAGGTTTAACAAAGTCTTACACTGCATCTGCTTTAGCAGGGAGAAGACAATGGAGAGGGGAGTGACAACTTCAAAATTTTAGCCATTTTTGCAGTTTTAATCAGTTGGAGTTTGGGGTTTTTGTTTTTGGGGATTTTTTTGTTTTGTTTTGGTTTGGTTTTTTGGGGTTTTGGGGTTTTTTTGGTTTTTTTTTTTTTTGTTTGTTTTGGTTTTTTGGGAGGTTTTTGGTTGTTTTATGGGGTTTTTTGGGTTTGTTTTGTTTTGTTTTTGGTTTGGTTTGGTTTGGTTTGGTTTGGTTGTTGTTGTTTGTGGGGGTTTTTTTTGTATGAAAATGGAGTGGGCTTATTGTTTTTTAGTTTTTAATTTGCTTTTTTTTTTTACAGATCTATTTTGTTAAAGTGAAAGCTGATGCTTCTTCCTGAAACTGGACACCATTACAACAAACTAAAAACGAAGTTGCTTGGTACTTCGAGTGCTAAAGAAATGGCATTTGTATGGCTCCAGTGCAGGCTGAGCCGTCTGCCAGCGCCAGCACTCACTTTTCATTAATGTAAATCATCGCTTGAGAAGCTGCTGAGAAATTCAATTGTCTCCTGGCAGCTGGGAGGTGCGTCCTGGAGAGGTGAGAGGGACAAGATTGGTGGCAGCACATTTTGAAGGACACACTTTGGGGGAGGACAGAGGGCAAAGCTGCTGCTTTTTCCAGGCTCCAGAAGCTGGGTAAGAAAGTCGAGAGCATTGCTGGTGTCTCCTCCTGAGCTCAAAGGCAGCACGAGGAGGAAGAGGTGAGCGAGCAGCTCAGCTGGGTGTGCTGAAGGAGGAATCCTCGGGCATTATCAGGGGCTGGTTTGCTTTCACAGCCTCAGTTTGGTTGCAGGAGAGCTCGAAGGGAGCGTCCCCGATTTGTCCCAGCTTTGGGCTGAGCCTTGGCATTCCTAGAGAGGGACAATCCCCTTGGAGCTCCTTGGGCAAGGACTCAGCACTGGACTCTCACTAAGATTGGTTTTAACCCCTGGAGCTCCTCTCTCAAAGCAGCACGGTGTGACTGGCAGTGCCCCAGGGTGCAGCATACCTTTATAACATTTCTAACAAAGTGTGACTAAAGTGTCTCTAAAAACACAACCCTCACCCTGATGCCTGATCAGAGGCCCCCAGAGCAGAGGCCAGACAGGATAAAGAGAATAAAATGGGGATTTATTGCAGGGCCTTCAATAGGGACACCTCGGGCACTCAGAGCCTCTCCGGGAGAGGCCACACCCAAGCTGGACCCCGGGGCACGAGTTTGCTCCACTTGGATCAGTTTGGATCCATTCCCAGATCAGGGTTCATTCTCCAGTGACAATTGCAGGGGATGATGGAATTGAGCCCAAGTCTGTCCCCCCTTTTAGAGGCTCCGTTTCCATCTTTGGGGGCCTGGAACAACGAGGTGTCCTTGAGTGCAGCCTGGAGAGGATTTGTTGTGTCTGAGCAGGATGGGAGAACAGGAGCTCCCAGCCCGTGGGGAGTGTGAGAGTTCCACACTAAAGCAGGGCAGGGGCTGGGAAATAGAAAAGCCAAATCTTAAGGCATCACCCCCATCTGCTCACACCCAGCCTGCTAATCACAGAACACCCAAAAATTCACAGAAGTTTCTGTTCCACGGGCACAGAATAATGGGATATCAGCAGGCACAGCGGAAATACGCGCATAATGATGTTTTATCTTTTGTGTACAGCAAGGCTCCCTTCATTATCTCCTCACAAACATTTCTGATTGTACAGCCTGACGAATGCATTTCTCCAGCACTGCTGCAAGAGATTTGCATGCAGAAATGTCTGTGTGCTGCAGAAAAAGAACCTCTCGGGCTTTTTCAAATGCAAAAGATTCCCTTCAATTCAGCAGAAGCGGCGAACTCAGGTTTAATAAACACTTAGACACCCGAGCACTGGGTTCAGTTCAAGTTCTCTGTAGCTCCAGCCTGAAATATTTATAGCTCATATTCAGAATTTTCCCCACATTTATACCCTGCCATTTGAAAGATGTTTGCATTTTCAAAGGAAATAGTGCTACCTGTGTTGGAGTTCTATTCAACACATAAAAGAATAAATTTCCCAAGCTACTGCTAGAAATGTGACTGACAGAAGAACAAGCACATTCTGGAAATCTAAAGAGGCGAATTTTCATAGAACTGTTCAAGAAGAAAAATTTGTGACTAGAACTATATCTATCTATATATTTTTTTTTTATTTTTTGTACAGAGATAATCTTTGCAAACTTTTCTTAGCTACAGATGAAATAGCAGAATAACAAGACCAATAGAGGTATAAAGAATTAGATAATGTATCATTAGTATTTTTAAAACCAGATTTTTTCCAAATAATACACGTGGCTCAGAAAAATTGAAAATATGAATCCGTGCTGATGCTTTCTTACTTGTAAAATTTTAGATGTGACACGCTGAGATTGGCAATGCTAACTTGGACTTGCAAAACAAGAGAAATGGGATTTTGAAAAGGCCAAGATTTACCCTCTCCTGTCCTTCATTCACCAAACACTTGCTTTGCAATGACGGAATCAACACAAGAGCAGAACTCGAATCACACATGAGCAATTTGGGCAGATGAAAGCTTTGCCTTTCTCCACCTCTCTTTTCCCCTGAACAGCCTCTCCTCTCCTCAGCATTTATTTGATTTCCCTGTGCCCTCTGATAATCCCAGCTCTCCATCACACCCTGTTCCTTTCACCCTGCCAAGCACACAGGTCCATAAATGCTTCCACATTTCCCCTGCCCACTGTCCCTGCAACTTGATCACCGGCATCGATCCCACACGGCAAAAATTCCATCTGATCAGAGCCTTTTATTCCTCCTCTGCTGAAATCAACCTGCATCACTCCAGAGCCTCTCAATTTCTCTCACAAATTTCGTCTTTTTTCCAGCTAAATTGGCATTTACTTCTTGTTTCCTGCTTTTCAAATAACCACACGACACATGAAATTGGCTAATAAACAGTGTTTGAACTCCTGCTAAATAGGGGGAAACACCTTGTATAAACACCTGCTTTCTGCAGTCTTTTGATGAGATTGATTTGAGCTATTTTGTCACATTGCACTAATGAGAAATCCTGAAAAAAATTCAAATATTTTGCTTTAGAAGACAGTTGCAAAAGTGGGCTTGATGATTTTGTAACATCTCCAGTAAAATGGATGACGAACTGCACTCTATATTTAATATAAACCACATTTTAAAAGGAATTCTAGAGAGGTTATGGAATTGCAGCTTCTTATTAATCAAAATAATTTGTTAATCCCTTTCCACTAAGCAGTGTTTGTTAATCAGTAAAAGTGAAAAAGGTCACACTGTAGGTTAAACCTCCTTTAAAAAAAGTGAATGTTTGCAAAACACGGTACCACATCCCAAAGGGATGACAAATTTATTCTCTGTGTATTTCTTCCTTTAATTTAATTCTATCAGGGATTGCAATTTCCAAATTGTTTATCTTTAAGTTAATAAAAAACCAATATGAAGTAAAATTATTATAATAAAACTTCTCTAAAATTGCAAAAAAGCTGTATAATTTTATCTTGTGTTTAATACCTTTTGTGTGCTTGAGCAAAGCAACAGAGAATGTTCTGGGGGAAAAACAAGAGTGAATAAAATATGCTGAATGTGAGGAAAGGCCAATTCTCCTGCTCCTGAGGATGATTCCTGGTTCTCTCCTGAGTGATTTCAGCTCTCTCTCTGTCCCACTGCATCCCCAGCCCTGCTCAGAGTCAGAGGGACCCAGCCCTGCCTCAAATCCCCTGAAATTTTCATTCTCCAGTTTCAATTTCTGCCCTGACCCCTCCAGTTTTCAGCCTGGTCCCACTGCCAGAGGGTGCTCATTCCACAGACATCAATAAACTTCAGTTGTCTTCTGATTTTCCACCCAGCTCCATTGAAATTTCATCTCGTTGTTGTTTTCCCCTCTCACTTTCACCCGTCTGCTGGAATTATTCCGCCAGCTGCTCCTGTCTGGGGCCACAATGGGCCTTGGGTCCCCTTCAGCTGTCTGTGGGCGCTGCTGGAACTAAAACTGGAATAATTCCAGTCTGAGAGCCCAACAGGAAATCAGGGATTGTGTTTAGGGCACTCCTGACTGAGAGGCTGCAGGTTCAGAACACAGAAATGCAGTGAAATCACCGGGTTTTAGCAGACACCACAAGGAAAGAAGCTGGAACATTTCCCCATCTCCATGGCATCAATCCCTCTTCTCTGAGTGAGCACAAACTCGTGCAGCTTCTTCTTTACTTCACAATAACTCATTTGTAGGGTTAAAGTCTAAAATGGTCAGAACATTGCACATTTATATAAAGGAGATACATAAAATTACTTTTCCCTATCAGCTTCAGCTGGGAATTTCATGCCAATCTGCTGCCGGCCAATATCCTCCCACAGATTGCATTTGTGGCAAAGTGGATCTTCTATTTCCACGGCTGCAATAAATTGGTTTTGTCCAAGCCATTTTCTGTATCTTTAAACTCTCCCTAAACATCCCAACCAACTCCATCTGTGGTTTGCCTTTGCAGTTTAAAAAAAAATAAATTAAAAAAAAAAGATCTGAGTAACAGTTTGAACTAAAAAAAGGACTGAATTTTAATCTAAACAGGTGTTTTTTGAATTATAAACTGTGAAAGAAAACTTAGCAATGTAATTAAATCCAAATTATCCAATTTCATGCCTATTAATACTATGAAGCCGAATTGTTTCTTAATCTACTTTGAAGGGTTGTTTTGATATTCAAATTGCCACTACAGAAAGAATGTGGGTGTTTAGGAAGCTATCAAGTGGACTTCTGCTGAGCCACCAGAATTCCCAGGCATCTTGTCACTGTGAATGTGGAATGCTCAGCATTTTGCAGGAGCTGGGATTCCTGGAAGTATTTCTCGGCTGATGAGACTTTAATGAAAATAATAAATATTTAGAGCAGGCGTATAGACAGAACTTTTATAAATATAGGAAGTGATTAAAGGCAAGCTGTAGGCACTGCTTTGACAACTGAAAACTTCCTGCTACGGGGGCAGCCTGTGGAATCAGACATGGCTGCAACAGCAAGAATCGTTGGGTTATTTTAGAAATAGCAGTGGGTAAATAGGCTGCAATGCCAGTTTAGTCACATTTTTAAATATTAATTTTAACTTAACAGAAGTGTCTTGAAAGAGAATAACTGGATAAAATTTGTGAAGGACGGAGAGAAGATTTTAAGGCCTTTGGCTGTAATATGTTAAACTTTTTAACAGCAAACCTCTTGCAATGAGTGCCCTGTGCAATCACAAACATCCAAGGTGATAGGGGATGGGGTGCAGGAACTCTGAGCTCCCTTTAAGCTCAGTTATGCTTAATTTGCTAAATAATTGAATTGCTAATCTTCATACATCTTGAAAATTCTGTGTAATAAATAAAATTGCTTTATACCTACAGACCCACCACTGACAATGACCTCTGACAGCTTTACATGAGTAAACAATTTTCTCTATGCAGGGAATTCCACATGAGTTACAAAAACCTGGCATATCAATTTTAATTATTAAAATCAGATTTTTTATTTTTTTTCCTAAAGGGGAAGCAAATTTTCAGTTGTAGAATGAAAGAGTGACATTCATCTTCTTGGTAAACTCCATCTGACCAAGATTAACTTCTGAGTTAATTTAAGATCTGCAGCTTGAGATAAGTGCAACACCTTTATCTGCAGGTTATATCCAGTATTTTATTAGAGAATTTAGTCAACTCAGCAGATTCTTAAGGGTAAGCCAAAATTTCCATTCTCAGCTGGGGTGTGTATAAGGAAAGCAAACATCCTTGCCTGAATAAGTTGACTTTTTGTTCTTCATTTTGCAGGTCTCAAAGGTTATTCAGATTCTATTTGTCTTCAGAATATCCACCTAGATAGGTAAAATAGAAATGTTGAATTTATTGTGCTGTCATTTCAGAACAGTACCAAAGCTGGCAGTGCTGGAGAAGCACAAGTCTGGAGCAGATGAGCAAGGAGGAGAAATAAAGATTTATTGCTTTTACCAGAGTTAGAGCTATGAGGTTAAAAAGAGAATAATGGAGCATGGCAAGAGAACAAAGTTACACGGTGAGTTTTCAAAATACTCTGAAGTGATACTGTCATTTCTTTTCATATTTCATTCCTGAATTTATGTCAGGAATTTATGTTTAACTGGAATAATAATATATTTAACCTTTTGATGTGTGACTGGGGACACAAGGCAATGCCAGGCCACACCTGTGCTTCCCTGAGCTCTGCGGAGATCTTCAGCAGCAACAATTCCATGGAGAGAGGGAAACCACAGGATCCTGATGCTGCTCAGAGCAGTTCTGATGCATAAATTCTCTGAGGAAAACCAGTTTATTTCTGATTTACAACCCTCTATCAATGCACTTCTCATTTACATCTATATTGAAATTAATCCCAATCCATATTTTTCGAAACCACTTTGTTTGACAGCCAAAAAAACCCCATCCTGATGAAAGCCACTCCTAGCACAAGGGCTGCCACAGGAGAAAGCCATCAAGGACAGGAAATGAGATAAAGAGAGGGACAGAGGGACAAACCACTGCAGTCAGGATGGACTTGAGATCTCCATAATCATTAGTCCACTCCAGTGGCAATTAAGCCCCCATCACTGAAATAATTAACAGCCTGTGGACTATTTAACTCCTCCTTGGGTTTACAGGCAGCCCAGCACTGTCACACACTAAACTAGATTTACCTCTGAATTATCTTTCTGATTTTTGACTGCAGCAGAGTTTCAAAGCTGTGGGCTCCCAACTTCGCCTGATGGTTTTTGTCTTTTCTTTTAATCCCCTTTTTATGCAATTTATCCCCTTTCCCTTTCCTTGTACCCTTCACAAACACTCCCTGTCCCTCAGCCCTACATGTGGAGAACCCTTGGAGGCTGAGATTGAGCTCAGCTTGGGGCTTCTCTGAGGGGAGCAGACGAAACTCAGGTGGGGTTGATGCCTTAAGATTTGGCTTTTCTATTTCCCAGCCCCTGCCCTGCTTTAGTGTGGAACTCTCACACTCCCCACGGGCTGGGAGCTCCTGTTCTCCCATCCTGCTCAGACACAACAAATCCTCTCCAGGCTGCACTCAAGGACACCTCGTTGGCCCAGGCCCCCAAAGATGGAAACGGAGCCTCTCAAAGGGGGGACAGACTTGGGCTCAATTCCATCATCCCCTGCAATTGTCACTGGAGAATGAACCCTGATCTGGGAATGGATCCAAACTGATCCAAGTGGAGCAAACTCGTGCCCCGGGGTCCATCTCGGGTGTGGCCTCTCCCGGAGAGGCTCTGAGTGCCCGAGGTGTCCCCATTGAAGGCCCTGCAATAAATCCCCATTTTATTCTCTTTATCCTGTCTGGCCTCTGCTCTAGGGAGCCTCTGATCAGGCATCAGGGTGAGGGCTGGGGGCTCTGGATCCTCCTGGTGACCCCCAAGCCCAGGAGCCCCTCTCGTGCCCCAGCCCCGGCTCAGCACACGATGTTCTCCACATTTCCTCTCCCTCACATCCACCCCAAGGTTTAATGGCTTTACATGACCTACATCTCTGCAGGAAAAAAGAAAAATTCTGAGAAATAAACAAGTGAAGATCTACAGTGGATTGTCCTGAACGAGATAAATTTCATCGAGCCGAGCAGAATTACAGCTCTGCGGAGACCAAGGGAATATATTCAAATGTACTGCAGGTTACGTTATAAAAGCTGGATTTAAAATTCTTCAGAGATGAAACTGTTCCTACTTAGTGAATAGCAGCTGCTCTAAATTAATCTATATTGATTAAATTTCCTCTTGCTTCACCAAAAAAAAAAGAGGCTTTTAATTTAGAACATCACTGTAACATCTCAATTGGAACAATTGCAAGATGAAAGCAACCACATGATGTCAGCAAATATTATCACCTCCCTAAATCACGCTGAAATTGCTCCTCTAGAAACCCAAATGTTCTCTCTCCATCGCTTCCTCTGGTGGCTCTTGATATTCCCTGATGTCTGTCTCCAAAGCCAGGTCTATTTTCAGTTCGGCTGTCCCTGTGGTACTCAGCCCTTCAAGTCCCCTTCTCATCTTCTCCATTTCCCACACCCTGTCCTTCTTCATTGGCTTTTTTAAGGTTCAAAAGAATGTAAATTTACACCATAAATAAGGAAATTATTCAGGATACAATCCTGGACACAGTGCAGGGAAATGAGGGATGTTCCTCCGAGCTGGAAATGGGTCCAACAGGCCACGGATTGAGCCAGGGCCGCAGAGTCTGAGCTGCCACAGCCCCACCCTCGGCACGCAGGGACAGTGAGCACCTCCAGGCTGAGCTGCTGGGTGACACCCCCAGCAAAATGACCCTAAGTGTAAATTTATTTTATTTTTAAAAGTTGCTTTTTTAACAACTCGAACAAAAAGTATGTCAGCACAGAAATTATTTTGTCTGTAGTTTACTGGAAAGCTAACAGGTAGTGGCTTATAGATTCAAATATAATTATACTTTTGATGGCTTCAAAAAGGTATTTTGGGCTTATTGTGTTTGATTTTTGGAGTGGTCTGCTCACCTGAGCAGAGCAAAGAGGATTTGGCTGCTCATTTCTCAGGCCCTCAGCAAGACGAGTCCTCATCCTACAGAACTGAGACATTTTCATAGAGAACTGAATTATCCTCTTTTTATATATTCACATTCATACGCTTTTGTTTACACATAAAATAGCACTTTGAAATTAAAGATGTTGATTATCCTTGTTTTGCATTCAGATGCTCTTAATGTTTTATTTTGCAGTATCTGGAGTGGGTTGATGTATATATTCTAAATGTGTTTTCCATCTTACAGAAAATGAAATAAATAAGCAACCAGACTTGCAGAATTTTCTTTTTATTGCCTTTTGCTTTTATTTGTTGGTATTTTGTTGTGTATAATTCTCTACATCTGACACCCAACTGTACTTGATGTCTCTTTG
This sequence comes from Pomatostomus ruficeps, assembly GCA_013400735.1. NCBI lineage: Eukaryota > Metazoa > Chordata > Aves > Passeriformes > Timaliidae > Pomatostomus > Pomatostomus ruficeps. The sequence goes on along the minus strand of VYZT01018140.1, from coordinate 26,094 downwards.
AAGCTTTAATTGTCAGCTTTTTTTCCCCTCCAGCTTTTCTGCGCTTCGTACGGAGTTCATTTTTCTAAACCAGTAACTCCCACTTGCTGGATTTAATATTGTTTTCTAGAAACATAAAATCGTGTCCCAGTTACCCCCTTTCAACAATGTACAGTGCTATTTTCCTATCATCTGCAATAAAACAGTGAGAGATAACACATAAATAACGATATTAACACTAAGCATGTTCATTAAGTGCCTCATTCGGAAAATGTGTTACAGCTGGCCACTTAGACTTGGCTGGAAATCAAATTATACAGGCCCAGCAGAAAATAAATAGCTGACTCTGAGATGATACTCGGATAAATTATTCCGGGCTAATTTTTGGACCATTTGCATGACTGGGATGAGCGAGGCAAAGTCCTCACTCCCTGAACTCAGTCCCAGCAGAACCAAAGCCTCGTCCCTGGGGCAAAACTCAGGTGCACAGTGCAGAATATTGAAAATATGATGGGAAAGGGTACAACTGGTGCAGAATTGAACGGTCAAACAGGGCAATAGCAGCAGTTTTTTATGGCCTGGGAGAGCTGACAGGTCTGGGTTACATAATTCAGGTATCACCTTTCTGTAGCAGTGAAAATCACTCCACACTGTGGCAATTTGTAACTTGTTTACCTAAGGCTTCACACTCCAGTGCAGTATCTTTGTTTTCAAACTAAAAAACTTCATAATGATTTTCCAGTTTGAGAGACTTACAGTAGAATGAGAATGTTTAAAGAAGAAGATAAAATCCAGAGAGATAAATTCCAGGTGAAAGAAAAATTATCTAGAGGCTTCTAAGCCTGTGATTTTTATATTTATATTTATAAATCTTTATCTTTACCTTTCTTTATCTTTATCGTTATCTCTATCTTTATATTTTCTTTACTTTGCTTATTTCAGACTTTGGTTGCTGGTGCAATACAGTCAATACTGTTCTTACATCACTGATTTTAATCAGGCCTTTTTCTAATCCCAATCTAAATTTTTTTTCTATTGATACCATTCTATGTTGTCCTTTCTGCCTTTCAGATTCACTGCAGGTCCTTCTTGGCCTACTTATTAGTCAAATTGAACAATTTATTAATTATTTTGTTTTTTAGAAGGCAACTGAAAGAACAGAGTTGGAGTGGGCCCAGTTTAAGGCCTACTCCACCACTTTAGAAAGTTCCAGAGTTTGAATAGTCCCTAAATTCTGACCCTGAAGCATCAGACACAGGATAATTCCCTTTTTTAGCCTTTGTGCACTACCTAGTGCCATCTAATTGATGTTTCCATGGGTCTGGAGTTATTTATAGCTGTCATGTGTTGCATAATTAGCAAGTTGGGGCCTCATTTTTTATTCATCTCACTCTAATTTTAGTGTGATTTATTTCATCGGCATCAACGGTGTTACTTCCTCCTATATCAATATTAGACTCTGTATTATTAATACATATATAAATATTGCAAGGGTTATTTAATGCATCCAGGGCTGATTTCAGAGATGTGCTTCTCATTTGCATGAGGGAAAAATCACTCCTCAAGTGTTTGCAGCATCTCTGTTTTCATTGCTTTAAGGTGAAAAGATTTTGTTGTGTTTACGAGTTTATTCCTCTCATTAAAATGATCACTTGGTATTAAAGAAAAAAAAAAACCAAACCACCTCAAAACTGTATTTGTTAATGGGATGAATTCACACGAACAATTTGTTTCATTAGGCATACCTGTTACCAGATCACTGGAGATATTAAAGCATCTAAATCAATTTCTTAAGCAATTCCACCTCACAGCCTCTTCCCAAGGTTAGAGCTTGGCTGAATTAACAATCGGAGCACACGAAGCTGAGGGGCAGATTTTAATAACCCAAAAACTCTCCCTCACTGTGCTGCTCTTTCAGTCTGAGTCTCCAGGGCTGTGGCATTTTGTTTCCTGATTGCCTTTATTTACTGGATCTTCCGAGATACATAATCAGGGCAGATCTGCTGCTCACAACAAAAACCCTTATCAATGTTTTGTCAAGAAATTCTACCCTCAAAATAACAGCAGCGAAATAGACTTTTAATCTCTGCCGTGCTGTTTGTACACACTTATCTTTCTTTTCTTTCCTACCCCTAATTAGTTGCAGTTATCTTATTTTCAGTGAGTAGACAAGTGATAATTATGAGAATTCATAGCTTGATTCTAATCTAACATTTGTCAGTTTTACACCAGGTTGCATCACTGACGTTCCCAGCATTAATTCAGGAGACCGAGATCAGGAATTTATTGCTTAATCTGCATCACTATCTCAGCTCCCAGATTTAAAAAAAAAAAAAATTTACAGATATTTCTTTGAACTAAAGGGATGTGAAATCATCTTCCCTGTTTGAGAAGAACATCGTTGCTCACTTTGTTGTTCGATATTAGTTATGCTGAGGATAATTAATGAGCTTTCGGTGTCTTCAGGAGGAGATCTCCCCTGTGATGGCTGTTCCTGTAAATTCTCCCATGCCAGGAAAAGCTGGCCAGCCCTGAGGTCAGGTGGCATGGCCTGTTCATAAAATCTTTCTCCCTATGCATGATCACATTTAAATTGCTTTTTGGGATCAACCTCTGGCCTGGGCTAATTCACCAAATTGTTCACATCAGGGTTTTTGAGGTTTTTTGTTGGTGCAGGTCACCCCAGAGCAGGCAGCTGGTTCCAGTCAGCTGAACCCGGCACGGCAGGTTGGTTTATCAACACAAATATGAGCTGCAAACCAAAAATTCAGGTGCAAAAACTCCACGGGAGCCACAGAAAAATGCCGGAAACAGTCCATAAAATACACAAATGAAATTCCACTGAGTTCATTCCAGTCCAGCCCTAAGGACGATACAGTCACTTGCATTTTCCAGAAAATTGAGCACTTCCATTTCTATTTCTTTCTTCTCACCCCACATTTGTCCCTGCACAGCTAAAATGTCTTTGCCCCCTTCTGAAAATCCCTGTATAAAGTAACAAAAAGTAAAAAAAATAGATCCAAAGTCACTTCTTTCCCACAGGGAACATTGAGATCTATAGAGGACATTGAGAAAGTTGCTCGGTTTGCAGGGTCTCGTCCCTTTTCCTTCCAATTTTGGCAGGTATTCTTCAAGGCCTTTGTCACATCCTTTTGGGGACAGGCAGGAAAGGAAGGTCCCATGGCTCTGCTCCTGAGATCTGTGGCTCTGCTTGCCGAATTTCACTCTGGGGGTTTCACCTTCCAGCTCTGCATTTTCCCTTTTTACTCCTTTAGGCACCACTTTGTCTCCTGTCTGCAAAATTCAGACCTCCTGTTTAAAAAAAAATAAGGAAAGGAAAGAAAAAGAAAGGAAAGAAATCAGGTTCCCATTTTCCTCCCAGCAGCACTGATTTAGCATGTCACGAAGGGTTATTTTTTTTCACCTTTGGAAGAAGGCTGAATGACCAGAGATGAAGAAAAAGTCATTAATTCTTAAAGGCCAATCACCCTCTGGCAATTCCATCATTTGCTGCTCTTCCTTATTTCTCTCTCTTCTCTCTTTTGTGTGAGTTCCTCTCTTGCTTTTTTAACTCCTTTGCTGTCCATTGTTTGGGCTTAAAAAAACCCAAAACAAAACAAAACCCAACGTGCTCATACAAAAGCTCTGTGGCTTCTGTAAAATAAAAATCTGTGGTTTATGCAGACTAAAATCATAGAAATTCTATTATGCAAGAGAGCCCTTAGAGCACTTAGAGAAAATTGAATTTTGCAGCAGTGCTGTCAATGGAAGGACTGCTGCTTCTTGCTCGTGTTTAAAGCACAGTAAGGAGGTGAACAGCCAAAAACTGAGTACTCCTGAAACTCCGGAAAGTCCTGAAACTCCTGAAAGTCCTGAAACTCAGCACTCCTGAAAGTCCTGAAAGTCCTGAAACTCTTGAAACTCAGCACTCCTGAAAGTCCTGAAAGTCCTGAAACTCCTTGTTTTCAGCCTAAAACTTGGCACTCTTGAATCTCCTTAAATTCCCTGTTTTCAGCCTAAAACTCAGCACTCCTGAAACTCCTGAAACTCTTTGTTTTCAGTCTAAAACTCAGGACTCCTGAAATTCCATGTTTTTGGCCTAAAACTCAGCACTCTTAAACTCCCTAAACTCCTTGGTTTTGGCCTAAAATTTGGCCCTCCTGAAACTCCTGAAACTCCTGAAACTCCTTGTTTTTGGCCTAAAACTCGGTACTCCTGAAACTCCTGAAACTCCTTGTTTTCAGGCATGGCATCACCTGCTTTGGTGTCGGGCACATTCCCCTCAGCAGGGGCTTCACTGCGGAGGGGACACGGGGCTGCTGCCCTGGCAGGACCTGTCCCTCCCTGAGGGGCACAAAGGGGGTGCAGCAGCCAGGACCTGCCAGCCAGGACAGCCAGGACCTGCTCTGTGCCCCTCAGAGGTGCTGGGCTAATGGCCAGACTCAGTGGTCTTAAAAGTCTTTTCCAAATTTAATTCTGTTTAATTCTGATAATTCTCTGGTTGCTCTGTGCTAATAAGGTCACTGATTAGCTAAAGATTCCCATTTATGCTAATCCAGAAGGACATGGTTATTCTTTTGCCACTCTCCTATCAGTGCAAAAAAAAATTAATTAATTAATTAATTTATCCCAGGATTGCCATGCTCTTGATTTAGATAAACCAGGGAAGCCTTTTTAACTTTCTTCCTCCTTCCCTCCACAGCAGAGATTATGGGATTGAAAGGCTGTGTTCCTATTTCCCCCCTCATTTACCATAAAACAGTTCAAGAGTGCTAACTAAACTGATTTTTAATTCAGGATATTCTAATTATTTACTCTCTATTGCCAGTTTATTAACTTTTTATTGATATTAACATTCTGTCTGTAAAGTTTTAACCACTCACATTTATTACTGAAAACACTTCCAAAGGACTTTTTAGATCCTTTTTAGGATCCTTTTAGGACTTTTTAAATCAGTTACTGCAACATAAAAAAAAAAAAGGAATTTAGTGGTAACATATTTAGTGTTTTGCACTCCCCCTGTTTCCCAGTAACCACTAAAGGTTTGAGAATTCAGAATGATAATTACAATATTACGAAGGAATTCAGTCCATATCAGCTCTGTGACAGACAGAGCACATGCAAATCTGTCATAACTGGAAAATACCTCATTTGTTCAAGCTGTCAAGTGAACAAGAGGCTTTATGAAACCATTCTCTAATTGTTATTGTTTAATCTATTAAAACTGCTGTGTCAAGGTGCTTCTTTTTTCCCCAACAAGGAGACACTCACTGAAGTATTGATACCTCGGTTTTTTCTCAGTGGGTTGGCTCCCAGTGAAACACTCGGCATTTCTTCTGTTATTCATTTCTGAAACAGGAGGGACTATTAATTATGCATTCCTTTTAGATCAGAATCTGCATTTAACACTATTTTGTTGATAAAAAAAGCCAAAACTGGCAGACAAATAACTCATCAACGACACTAACGAGCGCGGGGAGATGGAGTGGAAAGGCTGGAGACGTGTGCCATTATTTAGCAGGGTAATTAAGAGCCCAGCCCTACCACAGCATTTTATTGCAGAGATAGATAAGATCCCATCCTATTGCAAGCAGGTGCTGGAATGAAGCAGAGTGAGGTCGTTTATATGAGGTTCTTCTGGTCCAAAAAAAGATTTCAAATTTATATCGTGCTCGCTGAATTGGCAGAATAACCACGCAGATCTTTGGAACCAAAGGGAATAACAAAATACAAAGTGTAAACCCAATTCATTGGAATAACAAAACACAAAGTGTAAAACCACTTCGTTCAGGTGACCTCCAGGAAAAAAAAAATATTCTCCATTTTATAATAACAATTTGATTCCTCACAAATCATTTTTGGTGTAAGTAACTTATTTCAAATGGAACTTACTGTACACAAATGGCATCACAATTTCACATAAATGACACATCAGACCAGATTATTTCCAGTAAAAACAGATTTTCTGCTGTTTTGATACCTGATGAAGGTGTAATCCTCCACAAATACCATCACCAAACTTTCCTGACACATCTGAAATCATTTTATGCTTTTCTCATTAGGATTTAACATCAAGTGTTGCAAACTACAAATAACCCCTCGTTAATCTACAAAAGATCTGGCACGAAATTGAGTCAATATTTAAAATGTTGTAATTGCAGGAAGATTTTGGGCTCCTGTTCACTGATTATAAACTTCCGGCATGTATACAGAACTCACAGGGTAGAAAAATATAATATTTGATTACTCAGACTACAAGCTGTGCTCGTTCCATCTATCACTGTACAAAAACATTCTAGTGAAACCGAGCAGCTGAATTTTTTGGAGGTTGGGTCTTTCTGCTTTAAAATGAAGATGAAAAGACATTTCAAGTTAAAATAAATGAATATAGATATGAAAGAATGTCACTTCTGACTTTGAAATATAAGATCTTGGAGAAATTGGTCCAGGAAAAGGAAAATCTTTGTGTCCAGAAGATCCTTCAATTTTTTTTTTCTTTTTTTTTTTTTTTTACAAATAAGCAGTACTTTTAGATGTTAAATATCTTCTTTCCTAGGTAGCCACTATCATCCCTTAGAACAGCCTAAAGTTTCAAGGTCATTAGTAGCAATTAATCACAAATAAATCTGTCTCACCCAGACACACTCAACAAGCTCCATGAGATTTATGCCAAGAGTTTGGGCTAAAATTAAACAGAAATAAAAATGGCATCACCTGATTGCAGCCCTGGGGAGTGCAAGCACTTTGAACCCTCACGGCGGCAACAATTTCACAAATCCTTTGGAGAGAGCAGAACCTGCCCTTGTTATCAATTTTTAGGGTTTGTGGTTTTCCATTTCTGCTGCTGAATCCTCCTGGTCAGTTGCTATTGATGGACAGTGAGGAGGATTGTGCAGGGTCCCAAAATCAGTGATTCCTGCACAAATGGCTGGGTGTCATCAAACCCCAGAAAACTTCCTGAACCTGCCGAGCACAAATTCACAGGTTCCCGAGAGTTTCCTCCTTTCTTCCATTTCCCTTTATGCACCGACTTTGGGATTCGTTCCACTCGAAATCTGAGGGAGTTAGGTGGGGAGATGAAAAAAGGAGCGAGATACAGAACGAAAGGAGTGTGGAAATTGGAATTTAGAGCATAGCTAATGTCATTTGGCTGATTCTGCTGCAAACCTACGGGGGAAAGGGAAAGGAAAAAAAAAAAGTAAAGTTCTGCAATGTGTAAGAAACTGCTGCTCGAGATGGTGGTGATTTTCTACTCCCCTGCATGGCCAAGGCTCTGTAGTTGAAAGAGCTGGAAATTAATCATCTTTCTATGGGCATTAAAGGAGAAGTGATGGAGTGTGATAACCTGTGACTCCTTGGGCTGCTTCGTCTGGTTGGGGAAATCTCTGCTCAAAGGCTGCAGGGATGGGGGGCACTTCCAGTGGATCCCCTTTCATCTTGCATTTCAAACAGATATTCCGGTGTCGTATTTGCCCACTCCTTCCCCTCACACTCGCTGTAAATTATTGTTTCTGATTGCCAGCTTCGTTTTTATGAATGTTCTACAGAAAAACCTGACTCTTTCAGACGTGGAATTGAATGGTTTTGATAAGTACAAAAAAGTTTCCGTCGTTTCGAAACCGTTTTACACTTTATGCCTCTTTACTGACTTAACTTCTCCCAGTCGTGTCAGCATGACAGATGCTGCTCTAGGAGATATTGAATAGAAGGATTTTAAATTTATTTCCTTTTTTTTATTGGAGCAGAGATTCACCTGAAGCCCATGGAGTCTGTTCTGCACTGGGTAAATAATCTCCCTGTCTTTATCTCAGCCCACAACCTCCTGATTTTTCCCTTTTTCCCCCTGTCCTGTTGGGGAGGGAGACTGGGAGCCCCCCAGGGTCACCCCATCACCCCTTCCCTTTCTTTCCTTTTCATCTTGACAAATTCCAACTGTTTTTAAACCATAACCTTATTTTTTAATAGGTAGATCCCCATGAATTCTTGTTTTCAGCTTGCAGATCCTCCCACCAGAAGGAGAAGCTTTTACCTTTTGAAACTGAGAAAGAACTCAGGACTACGGCTCTAAATTCTGCTTTGTCACTCACAACACAAACCCCAAATATCTCCTATTTAAATCTTATTAAAATCATGAATACCTGTGTTTAACATCCCAGATTTAGGGTGAATTTTGGGGACCTTGCACCCTTAACTGTTATTATAATATAAATTCAGGATGTCGTGCCATTTGAAAGCTTGAAACTGTAATAACTGAGGGGAACTTTTATTGTTTATTTGCAGTTAATTTCTTGCTTCTTACTTTATTGCACGCTGTCTTCTCTCCGTATCCATTAAACTTGTTGTGAGAAAATTCCGATTTTTGTCCATGGGGAATAAAGCAGTCTAAAATTTTACACTTATTAAATTACCACATATCCTAGGTGGTCATTTATTCTTAAAGTAACACTTAGCAATAATGACTTTGCACTAATAAACACCTAATGATCGCCTGAATTAGAAAATTATCCAAATTATCCAGCCTTGGTAGTACAGTAAATTTGCTGAAGGGCATTAACTATTTAAAGCACCAAACCATAATAGAAAAGTGACTGGTGGTTTCTGCAATCCCTGTTTTTTATGCAAACCCCTTGCAGGAACACAAGAGTAATGAATTTTCTACCCTTCCTATAGGAAGAATATCAGGGTTCTGAATTAACCAGGTTTGGTGTAAAATACTGAGAATTTTTTGCTACATAATTTGCATTTTATTTTATAAATTTATTTTAATTTCTTTTTAAATTTAGTTATTTTATAAATTTATTTTAATTTCTTTGAGTGCCAAAGAGTCGAACCTTTGTTTCCTTATTCATGGTTTGAATTCTTCCAGTTCTTCTGTGATGAGGTCAAAGTGGCAAGTCAGGAAGGGTATGATTCAAAATAATGAAATGTTAGAAAAATGTGTATAAATATACACATTACACACAAGGATGGAAATAATCTTATACTTCAGCATATGGTAATTATTTCTAAATAAATACATTTTACAGAAGCTTGAGGAAATCAAACACTCAGGACTGGCTCCCACAGTTCCTTTACCTCAAGGCCCAGCCCATTAGAAGCTTTCTCAGCCGTGGCTCATTTCAAACTCGTTTTTCTCCACATCCTCCTCCCGTCTCAGTGCCACTCTTGCAGTGATTTACGCACTGAGCAGACACTTCAGCTGCTGAGAGGAATTCCCTGCTCCCGGGGGCTGTGACGGGCAGACCCCGGCTCTGAGCACGGGACACAGATGGAATCTCTGGACTCCAGCTCGCGTTTTAGTCCCCGCTCGGAGGCAGAGCGCATAAAACCCCAGGTGCTGAACTCACAGGAGCAAATCAGAGTTTTCTCTGGTTTCAGTTTAACGAGAATTGGAGTTCTCAGCCTGTAGGAATGGGGAGGGAGAGGATAAAGGGGGTGATTTCTCATGGTGACTCTGAAATCCATGATGAGGATGCAGAAATGCAGTTCTGGGGTCTCAGGGATGCACTTTTGCATTTACCAATCCCCTGATTTATTAAGCAGTGCAAATCTTTAGTTCGCACCCATCAGCAGTGCTTTGATGGATGGCTCAGCTCTGTAAAAATAGATTTTTTTTTGTAAAGCAACTCTGATTTCAATATTGAGTAACCCAACGAACTCATTAATTTAATGAGAAGTTACAATAAACACTGATGAAGACGTTGGCATTGCTGTAATCACCACACCTCATGGAAATTTTGCTTTTGAGTGACTCCTCTGAAAGGTCTGTAAGAAAAATTTTAAAAAATGAAAATAATATGACAGGAACAATCTAGGGCTGATACAAATACCAGATTCAGTAACTCCAGATTATAGAAACCAGGGCTTGGAGGAAAGCTGAGAGAACCACCCCAGCCTGGGTGAATTCAGCCACAACCAAAAGCAACTGAAAGATGCTGGAGAAGGAAATATGGCCAGAATTATTCTTGAGCACTGCATTTTTTTGTGGTTTGAGCAAGACAGAGTGTTTGGAAGATGGAGTTTTATGTGATCTCCTACTGGGAACAGTCCCATGCCAAGCTGCCCAGTGCTGTGTGAAGTGGATAAATGGGGTGACAAGTTACAGCTACATTTAAGAGAGAAAATGTCAACTTAAGCTGAATGCTTTAAATCTCATTATTTACGGGATTTTTGTGTGGTACATCCAGAGCTGAGATCAATGGAAATTCAAAGTTCCCTCTTTATGGAAGAGGAATTGCTCTTGGTACCTCATTTCTCATTAAAATCTCCCTAAACTGGAGTGTGGATCCTTCCCAACTGTTCTGCCAGGATATTTATGACACCCCAGTTGAGCTGTGGTTATTGTTGTTTTTTGCCCACGACTTGTGTTGAGAATGAACAATGAGCAATTTACACTCTCCCGTGACTGTTTCTCTGGAATTCTCTTCAGTATTCAGTAATTCAAATTGTATGGGGAAAAAAAGACAATTTGAGGGCATTTTTAAAATCACTGAAGTTTTACAGCTCAGGGCAGTACAGGGGACCAGAGAGGGGCATTCTACATGGATTTTTACCAGAAAAACACACAGAAACAGAAATGCTGCAGTCCCCAAGCCTGAAGTGCTGATCTCCCGTTTCCAGCAGGCTGGGGGATGCTGACACTGGGTCAGGTCATATTTTTATATGTGCTAAAGAAGACGATTCAAAGTGTGCCTGGGGCACTGCGCACAGACATTTTTATAAATTAAAAAGTCTGTAAGCATCAAGTGTTTATCAGTTCTTCCTGCTTGACAGCACAATATTCTTTTTGGGATCCGCTAAATGAATTTTCTCACCTTCTCTGTTGCTAAAACGAGCTGCTCTTTGCACTCACCACACATGTTCCATCCTCTGAAATGGTGTCACAGCTGTCCCTGCTCGCTGCGGCCCCTTCCTCACACCCCAATCCTGTCCCACCGAGCACAGGGCACCACCAACCCTTAGAGTTTGGAGTTCCATGTTTGTTTTGCCTCAATTCCAGCCTTTCCTGCCATTGGGGCAGAGAATTTCCCTGTTTCTGTTGCCATCTCTGCCTCGTAGCTCCCACCGGCTGCCCGTGAGGCTGCCAGCACCCGCTGCAACCAGTGATGCCTTAAGATTCAGCTTTTATGTTTCTTAGGCTCTGTACTGCTTTAGTGTAGCTCTAAAACTCCACACAGTCTGTTAGCTCCTGTTCTCACATTCTAGTGAGACACAAAAAATCCTCTCCAGGCCTGCACTCAAGGACACCTTGCTGTTCCAGGCCTCAGAGAATGTAAACTAAAGCTCTAAAAGGGGGGACAGACTTGGGGTGAATTCCATCTTCACCTGAAACTGTAATTGAACAATTAACACTGATATGTAAATTGATCAAAACTTATAAAAATGTAGCAAACTCGTGCCCCGGGGTCCATCTGGGGTGTGGCCTCTCCTGGAGAGGCTCTGAGTGCCCGAGGTGTCCCTATTGAAGGCCCTGCAATAAATCCCCATTTTATTCACTTGATCTTGTCTGGCCTCTGTTCTAGGCAGCCTCCATCTCTCAGGCATCACCAGGGGTAAAATCCGTCTGCCCTCCTGGGTGACGGCCGGAGTTTCAGCTCCAGGTTTGCCCCAGGTCACGGTTTGGTTTTTCAGGGGAGGTGTAAACGGTGCCTGTGTTCCAGCGTTGCTCTCTGTCTTCATTTTTCGGAAGTAAAGCCGGATCTCAGCAGTGAAGGTTGATGGAGTGAGGGGAGCAGTGGACAGAACCAGTTCTTACTGCTTGGGTGCTGAACTCCGGTGCAGCTCTGAGCATCCCTCGGTGTTTGCAGAGGAGGGGTAAATGGCAGCCGTGTGCCAGGGCTGTTCTTTGTCATTATTTTTAGGAAACAAAGCCGGGTTTGGTGCTGCTGGATGGCTTTGAGAGTGTGAAGAGGGGGTTTTTGGGGTGCCCAAGAGGTTTCAGAGGGCTTGGGCCAATTTGGAATGTGCTAGGAGGGGCTGTAGGGGT
>VYZT01018140.1:0-13762 GCA_013400735.1 Pomatostomus ruficeps | reverse complement strand
ATGGCCCCACTCATTGTCAAATAAGGAGGTCTCATTAGCATAGCCCACCCCCATTGCCATATAAGGATGCCTCACTGGCATAGCCACGCCCCCCTTGGCATATAAGGATGACCTTGCCATATAAGGAGGGCTTCATTGGCATAGCCCCGCCCATTGCCATATAAGGACCCCTCATTAATATTAATCAGCACACATTGATATTATTTGGTGTCCTCATCAATATTAATTACTTCTCATTAAGATTAATGAGCCAACCATTCATAATGGACAGTCCCTAATTAATATTAATGAGTGCCATTAGCCATTCCATTGCCATATAAGGAGCACTTCATTGGCATAGCCACGCCCCATTGCCATATAAGGTCATTTCTTCCACATAGCCCTGCCCCATTGCCATATTAGGAGGCCACATTACCATAGCCACGCCTCATTGTCATATAAGGATGCCTCGTTAGCATAGCCCCATCTCCATTGCCATATAAGGACACCCCTTTATTCTATTCTATTCTATTCTATTCTATTCTATTCTATTCTATTCTATTCTATTCTATTCTATTCTATTCTATTTATTTTATTTTATTTTATTTTACTTCGTTTGTTACCAGCACAGGCGTTCCCAGCCGGTTCCCAGGCCGTTCGCAGCTCTATTGGATCGTTCTTCTCTGCCTTTCCCTCCCAGCGCTCCGCTGTTTCCGTAAGGCCCAGAGTGTCTCTAGACCACGAGACAGAGATGTGCAATATCCCTCACCGGATGGAGTCTTGGTTAAAAAAACCCAAAGTTTAATAAAATAATGAAAGGTCAGGAAGCCGACACTGACGTAGGCAAAGATAGAAGTGAAAACTTCTTAAACTAAATTTTGCTACCAAAGACAACGTCAAATGCAGCTGGACTTTGAAAGGTTTCACCCTCTGGCTCAGCCCAGATGTTCAATCAATGCTCTGAAGAGAAACATTTAGAACAGTTTAGTTATAATCTGTTTCTCTCCTTTTTTTCCCCAAAAATTTTTATCAAATATTATCTGTAGCTTTCTCGAAAATCCAGCAGTTTTTAGTGATATTCAGCATTTCAAACTCCAGTTGAGGTCTGAACGGTCTCACAGTTGTACAAGTCCCCTGGATACCATGACAAACTTTTTTTGGTGGTTTGAAAACCTAAGTTATGAATGAAAATTTAAATTTCATACACTGAATCTTAAAACTGAAACCTTAATACCGAATTGTGCTGAGTTTCACATTGTATTCCTTTTTTGGCACTGGCTAACCAATTCCAAAAGTTATTTTTGGATAAGCATAGAATCAATTTTTATCTATCCTGTATCATTGTCTGTTTAATTTATCAACAGATACAGCTTTGACAATTTGTTTTTTAAAAAGACAGCAGAAACTAAAAAACGATTGCACAAACATCCTTGAGAAGACCAGAGAGTAACAAAGTTTTTTATTTTGTTCTCATTTTGCACAGAACTAGAAATAGCTGAAAACTGTTTAAATAAACTGGATTTCAGACACTTGTACCTAAATACAGCCTGAATTAGCTCTTAAGAGTAATAAATAAAAAACATTTTATTTCTCAGTTCTGCCTTTTTCAGGCTCTATATCTGTGTATTTCGTGATTCAGGAAAGATTTTTATCATCTCAACATTCCACACATTTTTCTAAGACCAAATTTTAGAGAGAAGGTATTTAAGAAAATTTCAGAACTCTAAACAAATTCATGTAAATGCCTTTTAAAATTACTGTTGAAATTTTATTTGCATCTTGGCCATTTAAAGATAGAAATTATTGTTGGTCAAATATTACACTGAGTTTCAATGGGGAAAATCTATTTAGAGCAGAACAACATAAAAGTTTTGAGGCAAATGGAATTTCTCAAACTCTCTCCGAGTTTCAACGCTCACCTTATTAAATCTCCCATCAAGAGTTCCATTTCAGTAAATCTATTTTTTTTTTTCATAATTAAAAGCAGTAGCTTTAATGGAAGCTAATTTGAATTTCTAAAAATAACAGTTTCCATGAAATGACTATCAATCAATCCGTCCCTGGGAGACCAGAGCCCTACTTTGTCCTGACAGCGTTTCTGGGTTGGTGGCATCCTCGGCTGCCTGACTCTGGTTCCTTAAAGAGCTGCTGGTCAATTATGGAAAAACCTTTAAAAACCAATATTTTCAGCATTTTGGCGCCTTCAAAAGGTGCCGTGCTCAAATAGTGCTTTTCATCTTCCTGATTTTATTCATAAATGTATTTACACAAAGGCACTAAAGCCCTGGCACAATGGTCTGCTCCAAATTATTGACACAACATTGGCATCTTGTGTTTTGAAAGATCACAAAAAACTGAATTTCTCACAAAACCTTAAAATGGAATCTTTAGATTGGTTTGGATTGGTTTTTTTTTTCCTTGTAGAGCTGTCTCTCCAGATCAAGTCTGGGTACAATATTCAAACCAAAACTGGACTCTGTACCCACCGTAACAAATTATTTAATTTATCTTTCCTGTTATAGATTCCTGTGGAAGGGAAGAAAGTTGTCCTTGTTTTATTTAGAAATGATTAATTTCCACAAAAATACCCATGAACCACATCTGATGGGGAGGGCGTTGGGGAGCTCATGAAGGGATGCTCAGAAAGGGCTGAAGCAGGCAAGTTGAGGTGATAAAAATCTTTCCTGAACCCCTCAGCACACACTGATCGAGCCTGAAAAAGGCAGAACTGAGAAATAAAATGTTTTCTATCTATTCCTCATGAAAACATCTTTGAAGAACTAATTCAGGCTGGGTTTATGTACAAGTGTCTGAAATCCAGTTCATTCAAGCGGTTTTCAGCTTAAATAAGGTAGCCAGGAAAACAGATGAGAACCAGGAGAGGAAAAAAAACCCCAAACTATTAAATGGATAAATTTTACCCTCTCTAAAAGCTAGAAGGAATAAATTAAATAGAAACATAAATAGCTGAAAACCACCAGGATGTCCTGGGCACCTGAGGCAGCACCTGCTCTCCTCAGAGGAGGGGAAAGGGCTTTTTCTGGGGTTTCGGCTCTCCAAGGTGTAGGTTTGTTTGTGGTATCTGCTGCTGCAAAAGGAACAACTTATTGAGATTCGGGTCTGAACATTTAATGGGAGATAGGAAACAAATGGAGGAAAATTTCCTTCCAGACTCCTCTTGGAGCTGGCTGTTAATTACCCGCCAGGGTAAGCGGAATCACATCCCCGCCTTCGTTAAGTTGCAGGAGAGGGAAGAGTCTGACCCTGTCTGGGGCAGGAGGGGCTGACCTCGGTGAGTAATTTGCTATTTCACAGCACGATTTACACGGAGCGGTGTCTGAGGCAAACCAAGCCGGTGATTTCACACCCAAACGGAGCGAGGAAAGCTCGGGAGAGAGACCCAGACCCAGCTCTGAACGGAGGAATTCACTTTGCAGGTGGGTCCTGAGGTAGGAGAGAGCCTGACTGCTCCATCCCCGTGTGACACCAAGGTCACCTCTGGCCCAGCCAGGCTCCAACCGAGCTCAGAACGGAGCTGCAGTGATAACAAAGATTTCCTGCAGCTGCCTAAAGCCCTTTTGGGTTAAAAATCTTCTCAAAATCACATAAGGGTCCCCAAAATCCCCTTAAGGCTCCTCACAAGGCAAGGTTCTCCCAGCAGAGGACATCAGATGGGCTCGATTGTGTGTCCCACACATGTCTGTGTCAGAAGCAGCTCTGCAAGAAAAAAAATCCAAAATATCTGCACAGAGGGGATAAGGCAGGGTAGTTTTGCTTCTTAAATTCAACTTCTGGACATGGTCTGTGGTGAATCTAAACAAATTGTCGTTGAATTTATCAGAAATAAAAAAAAAAATTGAGAATAATCAGACACAGCTAGAGATGGGATGCTGTACATTAATGCTGTAATCCCTGCAGGTATTCAGGTGTTTTAGCACTGGAGTCAGTCGGCTCCATCCTTAGGTGAGCGTGCAGGAACCGTGGCTCGCTGCAGACAAGACTATTATGTTTGAAATGCACAATATTTATTCTAATCAACATCAGCAGCCGCACATTATTAAAGTGTTCCAGATTTGAAGGAAATTAATTTGCTTAAAGCATCTTTTCCAAACAAAATCTGGTTAAAAACGAGTGTTTGGCTTTGGGCTCTGTGTTTGGAAGGCTGCCAGAGACAGTAAAAAGGATTGCAGAATTTTCCATTTCATTTCCTCACCTCTAAACAGTGTTTAAGGCCGGCTTCAAAACAAGGCACGGGATTTTGAGGGGAAACCAATTTTACTTTTATTTTCAAATTATGTTAAATCAAGGGCATACCTATTATTTCGGGTTCTCAAACAGTCTTTAGGGTCATTAAGTGGCTTAATTACGAGAGGGGATTGCTGAGGACACCCCTGACTGCGAACAGACCTGGTTGGTGAGGAAAAGGCTGTGATTTTATGGCCTCTGAGAGCTCAGATGGTATAAAACCCAGCTGGGAGCAGCTCTGGAGCCCAGAGCACCCCAGAGGAGACCTCAGAAACACAAACCCACAGCGAGCATCTCCAAAGTCCCCCAGAAACCTCTGGGAAGCCTGACTGGATCAGGTCTCTGATGCACAAAACTTAATTTTTGTGCAGAAAAATTATCTCTGCTTGCTGAGAAATTTCCTCCCGATTTGACCAAACTGTCTCATGTTACTCAGAGGTCAAACATTTTATTATATTCCTGATTTTTCCCCTGATCCTGGAGAAATCCAGAACATTCCTCCACAGGCACACAGCTGTTCCGGAATGCTTCATTTTATTCCTTATTTTACCCCTGATCCTGGAGAAGTCCAGAGCATTCCCCCACATGCATGCAGATGCTCCTGAACTCTTAATTTTATTCCTGATTTTTCTCCTGATTCTGAAGTCCAGAGCATTCCTCCAGAGGCACACAGCTGCTCCTGAATGCTTCATTTTATTCCTGATTTTTCCCCTGATTCTGGAGAAATTCAGAGCATTCCTTCCCACATGCACAGAGCTGCTCCAAATGCTTCAAGGCTTCATTTTATTCCTTATTTTTCCCCTGATCCTGGAGAAGTCCAGAGCATTCCTCCACAGGCACACAGCTGCTCCCAAACTCTTCCTTTTATTCCTTATTTTTCNTATTCCTGATTTTTCTCGTGATCCTGGAGAAGTCCAGAGCATTCTTCCTCACATATACAGAGCTGCTCCCGAACACTTCGTTTTATTCCTGATTTTTCCCCTGATCCTGGAGAAATCCAGAGCATTCCCCCACACGCACATAGCTGCTCCTGAACTCTTCCTTTTATGCCTGATTTTTCCCTTGGTCCTGGAGAAGTCCAGAACATTCCTCCACAGGCACAGAGCTGCTCTGAACGCTTCATTTTATTCCTGATTTTTCCCCTGATCCTGGAGAAGCCCAGAGCATTTCTCCAGAGGTGCATGCAGATGCTCCAAAGGCTTCTACTTATTCCTTATTTTTCCCCTGATCCTGGAGAAGTCCAGAGCATTCCTCCACAGGCACAGAGCTGCTCCCACACTCTTCCTTCTACTCCTGATTTTCCCCTGATCCTGAAGTCCAGAGCATTCTTCCCCACAGCTGCTCCATGGCTCCTTTGTTTTCTGCTCCGGAGATATCAGTCCCGACAATTCACACTTCAGGATTCACAGGATCTCCACCCGTTAAAAGCCAAAGGAGGCCATAAATAATGCATGCAGCACTAACCACCCTGCCCGGGCCCTGTGTGCCTTGTAGGATCCTCTGCTGCGTTTCCCATACAAATGCCCATTAGCCATTCCACAGGACAAATCAGGATGCGTTCCTGATGGCATCTCCAGGAGCATTAGCGAGCTCCAGCTCATTATAATGAGATTTAGCTGGAGAAAAAAGGGAAAGAATAAAAGACAAATCGTGTTCTTGGCAGTTACATTTATTAGAGTCGTTTCTGCTCCTATCTCCGGTGACTAAACACCTCGTGCGGTTACTTTGCATAATGCCGGCAAGATTCTAATAATAATAATATTAATTTATTCCCGTTGAGCAACATACTTCTGCTTCTATAATAATCAGGCAGCATCAGATAGGAGGTGTTAAATCTGGGTAAATTTTAATGTAACAGCAATATTAGCTGTTACTGTCATGTATAGAATAAGCTTGGGTTCATTATGGCTCTGCTGCGAGTTAAAAGATGTCAGATTCTCGTTTTAAAGGAAAAAAAGCTTCAGAATGAATTTGTTACCCAATGCTGCAGTCAACAGCTGGGAAGGGACAGAGAATCTCAATGTTTTACGTGTAAAGCGACCAAATTTACTCAAAGAGGAGAACAAAAAATTGCTTCTTGCTGGTGCTCTCCTAAATCCTTCTCTGTCAGCAGAAATGTCCTCTCCCTGTCGCTCCCTGTCTGCTCCTAAAGACACAAGGAATGAAAAATGGCAGAGGAACTGAAGGGAGATTTGTCTTCATTCTGCGTGCCCCGTGTGCGGGTGGCTCGGTGACACCCTGAGCGGTGCCACCAGAGCCAGCTCAGCACCCTTCCCTGCCTGCCCTCGGCTTGTTCAGCTCTCCTGAGGGTGCCAAACATCTGCTCAGGGCAGCTCTGCTGGGTATTTCCCTCCAAACTGAGGCAGAAAAAGCAAAATTAATGCTGAACGCAAAAGACTGGGCATGAGACAAAGTCTGAAAAGTAAAGAACTCATCCTGAGTAAAAGGATTCTAGTACTTGTTGGAGTTCTGTTGGATAAGATCAAGGAAAGGTTTGGCTTCTGAGAGGAATTTGGTTGATTTTGGGGGATTTAGGAATGGAGTGGAGAAATTAAGAGAAGAGAGCAGAGAAATGAAGACAATGGAGCAGAGAATGGAGCAGAGGATGGAGCAGATTTCTGCTTTTACCACCCAGAGTTAGGAAAGTTAAAGAGCCAGAGGAAGGTGAGAATGAATGAGTTCCATAAGTACAATTTTCTTTCAGATTTTCAACCCTATTTTTGTTTGATTTGGGGTTTTTTTTAAAGTCTTCAGTACCCAGTAATCAATCCAATGTACACAGCGAAATGTTCACACTAAAAATCAGACAAAGGACCTCTTTCCTGATTTACAGGACACCACAAAAAGTCATTTTTTCCTCTGGAATAACACATTATCCACCTGCAGGGAAAATCCCTCCGAGAATGAAAGGAACTGAGGGATGAACTGCAGCAAATGTGCATTTCCCAGGAACAGGATCTCACACGGCTTCTCCCTGGCCTCTCCTGGTGACAGGAAGAACTCCACACACTCGAACAAAGCCGAAATGAGACCATTTCAGGCAGATAATTAGTTGCCCTGTATTACTTTGAGGAGCTCATTAGAGACCTTTAATATCCTCAAGAACAAAAGCGCCGTGAGCTCTCTCCAAGGAAACCCCCATTGTTCCCAAGCACTGTTTGCAGTGTTCCAATACCTAATCCACATTTTCCAGCAATTAAAAGGTGGATGGAGCTCTGAAAAACACAAACTCGGGGAGTTTCCATGCTCTGGCAGCCTCCAGATCGTTTACCTACTTCAGATTTAAATAAAATATGAGTTACAACCCAAACACCTGAGCAGACACTGAATTTATTCTGTAAAAAATGAGAACTGAGAAGGCCTTTTGGAGGTGGAGATCTCAGTGAACAATTGCTAATATGTAGTTACCCAATATTATTTATATAGCTCAGAGAATCTTTTACAATAATGTAAAAACCTATATAAGAAATGCAGATAGGTGGAAGATTTAGAACTCACAGGATTTTCATCTTTCAGAGTCTAAAATTCTTGGTAAAAACCCCATTCTTCTTGCTTTCAGGGAAAAAAAAATTCCTTCTTTACTTCTTAAATAAGGTAGCCAGAAAAACAGATGAGAAACGGGAGAGGAAAAAAAACCCCAAGCTATTAAATGGATAAATTCTGCCCTCTCTAAAAGTTAGAAGGAATAAATTAAATAATCCAAAAAACTGTCCAAGGAGAGAAAAGCCAAAAGGAAAGTTGTCCTACACACAGGGGTAGGAGCAGATTTACACAGAGGAGGATTTGTTCACACACACACACGGGAACACAGCTGAGCTTCCACTGCCACCTGCTTATTGTGGAGATTATTCCATTTCCAAGAAATTCCAGTTGAGGAACATCAGGCTGGTAAATTTATTAGGTAAGAATTTTTATTTAATGCATCAACCTGCTTGTATTCGCCAAGGAGTGCATCCCTGTCCTTGTAAACACGCAGTAAAAACCCTAAAAGAGGAATCAGTGCAAGAAAAACCTCGTGCCAATCCTCTCTAGCACGAACCTCTCTCACCTGCCCCGTGGCGATTTCAGTGTCTGTTAATTCCCATTTATTTTTTAAAGACAATTACTTCAGTCTTCTGACTGCTCAAACACGGGGTTAGGACATTTGTGAGAAAGAAACAGGAATTGTCAAGAGAAATGAGGTAGAAGAAAACCCTAAATCTGCTGCTGAGTTTGATTTCCTCCTGTTTCAGTAACGCTGGTGGTGACAGTGAGGGGGGAACCTCGGAGGGACCCCAAATGAAACAGGGCTCCTCTCTGACAGCCCCTTACCATGGGAAGCTGTTGAGGAACAATGAGGTTCTCAGAAATATTATTTTTTTAGAAAATGAAAGACAAATAAGGATAATCCTGAGTAAAGCAGTGCCAGAAATCAACAGTGGAATTATGATTTTGCTAAGAGCTACGCAATGGAAAAGGGAACAATAAGATGCAAGTTTAAACACCAAATAGTTTTGTGTTTCTGCTGCCTGGTTCTCTCTGCAGTTCATTATTTTACTTTTGGAAGAAATAGGCATCTTTTTAGGTTTATCACTCTCCTTAGAATTACTGAGTCACACGAATCTCTGCAACAAAAATTTATAAGGCAACGAGAATCTGTGAATTTGGAACACAAAGATACCTAATAAGTACCAAAGAGGAAAACTTCCCTTTTAAAAAAAGTCAGAAAACTTCTATTAACTCTCTTCTAGTGAAAATACCATGATCTCTCCTTTTGATTCTTCACCACAGCAACTTCATTTGTAAAAGTCCCAAACTTCATGAGTGAAACGCCTTCAAAACCCCACAGAAAGCTCCCTGTCCCTAAAGCCGGACCTGATCCCGCACATCCACGGCAGGAAAGGCTTCCAGTGACCCGTGGGCTTCTCTCACAGCCACAGCCAGCGCCAGGAGTGCTCATTTTTTATTATCCTGCCCATAAATCTGATGGGACACCCAGAATGGCCCAAGAGAATCCCAAGGTCGCTTCCCAGCTCTCCCAGCTGTGAGGACAAAGCGACTCCCAGCACAGGAACTCCTGCTCGCTCTCTGCTCTTAAGAAATACTTTAAACTCAACTTCGTTTCAGCTGTTTAAGCCTCATAAAAATACAGCACTGGTAATTTATTAGCTGTCACTTCCCTGTAAGTAATTCTCACAAAAAAGTCAAATTTAAGATGCTCTGCGAATGAATTCTTTCCGACTTGATGGTGTTATTATTTTAAAATGGAAATGACATATTCAGAGGCATTCAGGGCTGTACACCTTGGATCCAAGGTGCCAGGGCAATGAAAGTCGAATGCAGGCATTAAAAAAAATCCAACACAAAGTCAGGTCCAGCTGTCAATACTTTTCAACAGAGATTTTCATCAAGCCACTTTAAACTCTCATAATTCTTCGAGCGCTCTGCCATAAATCAGATCAAAATGCATTCCCAGTCAAGTCCCCTTTTCCTACAACGTTTGATGTGTCTGTTGGGTGAATCTCAGGAATTATTTCCATAAAGGACTCCTGGAGTGTGAGACTAAAGGCAGAAGAACACAGAACACACAGAACTGCCAGCCCCCCTCAGGTGGGTCACTCCTGGTCGCGGTGTTTCCTCTTGGGGGAACAGCAAACGTTTTGTTGGAAAGGATTAGATGAGAATGAGCTCTGTAGGTTCTTCTCTCAGCTTTTCCCAGACTATAAATGGGTTTGTATGAACTGATTTAGATTCTGGGCTGGAGGACGGGAGAAGATTTCCGATGCCAGGCCATGCTGAGGGGTTCCTCTGATTTCCCAGGCTGGTTCCGAGGGAAGGCTCTGCTGAGAGCTTGAGAGGGCTGAGAGAATTTTATGGTCTTGACTTCATTCCTCCAGTCAGAATTCCCAAAATAGGCTGGCTTTGTGTCATGATTTTTTTATGGAAACAGAGAGAATCTGCAGGCAACAAGTGAGAACTGTTCTGTTGTCCAGAAAAACTGAAATTTAGGGGAGCAAAAAACCAAACCTGACCCAAATCACATTTCAGTGCAAGGAGCAGAGCTGGGTGGGGAATGATGCTCCTGGCACAGCTCCAGAGCCAGGGTGAACATCCACAGCAGATTTGCATCTGTCATAGAGCAGTGCAACAGCAAACGAGGATTTTGTATATTTATCTGAAATATCTCCACGGTGCCATAAAGGCACAGCTTGAGAAGAAGCATCTTTTTAAATCATGAGGGACTCAGTTTATTTCTGTGTAAAGAAGAATCTCTCGCTCTTTCCCTACCTTAGCAGTCATTGCAGTAAAATCACACCCTAAAATATTCCTTGCATCTCTGTAGGTTTCCTGAAATAAGAGGATTCTTCAGCACGAGGCAATATATCCTTCGGAAATGAAGCCGGCTTTAGACAGGAGATAGCGGGGCCTGATGGGACAGGTTCCAGCAGTTCAGAGTCCTATTTATTTCTGCTGAAATATGAAGCCACCAGGTAACTGCACCTGCTCCTTGCATGTTGATAAACTGTTTAGCATTGCACGTGGAGGCAGGAATATTTACTGGTTCTGGGGGTAGGAAATAGCAGCACGTTCAGCAGCTTCTTTGAGAAATCTCAGTCTTTGTTGTACCAAAATCCCATATTGAGCAGCAGATCTTTCTGGGCTTCAGTTCAAAAAATAAATTCAGTTCTTCAAATGAATTAGCAGGTATTTCTGTTAATGTAATTAAGACAAAAGAGATGCAAACTTATCCCTGCCGCAGCCTTGAAACTCTTTTTCCGTTCCATTTTGGCAAACTCTGCTTCCTTCTGGTAGGAGAGCAGGCTGGAGAGCACAGAGCTTGTTTTGCATGCACATCTGTGGAGGGAGGCAAAGAGTCCTTGGGCTCAGGTGGATAAATTGTCAACTTTGGTGTCTGACAGATCATTTAATGCACAGTGAAACAACCACTGTGGCTGTTCCTGTGAACAGATCAGCGAACGCTGTGCGCTGAAGAAACACACCCAGAGCGAGGGCAGATGTCCACAGAGCATCGAAAACAAATCCGGGTCCTCTCAGCTTTAAGGAAACAACTTCATTTCCGTGATTTGCTGTAATTTACCTGATTCTCAGCCAGTTCTGTCTTAATAAAGCTCGCACAATAACAGATGCATTTCTGTTCTTTCCCATGCTCTAAGAGTCCATTTAGCTTTTGAATGAAGGGAAGAGCACTTAGAGGCGCAGTCACTGATGACAGACTATTGTTAAAAAGCCATCATATATTCAGATCCATCTGGTGCCATCCTGGGAGCAGCGTGTTACAAACTAATAAAAGTACTGCAGAGGCAGGCAAAGCAGCACAGACAATATTAAAAAAAAAAAAAGGCCATTTGTTTTATATACAGGAGAATTACACTGGTTTATGTCATGAAAAACACCTTTCAAAACACCACTTTGGCAAAATGATCTTGATTCCAAAATGCTTCAGTCATATCCAGACTCATATTAGAAATTGCCTCAATATTCCATAAATAATGATTACGGAAATATCTGCTAGACAATGCTGAGACATCTCTGAAAGGTGAGAATAAGCCTGAAGTGTGTTTTCACATTTCTGAGATGTAAGGCAATAACAGAAACGATAGAAATATGGAGCTAGTCATATTATTAGGACAATGAACACATTAGAAATATTCTGGCTGGTTGCAATTATTTATTCATCCTATCACCTGTTAAACATTACTTAACTTTTTAACGCTTCCTTAGCCCCTTCCAGTGCAGCATTAGATAAAGAGGAATTACTGTAGATATGAGTCTGCTCTGTTTTGCTGCTTTTTCTGCGCTGCTGACAGGCAGGAGCAGGAATTCTACCAGGATTTGGGGGAAATATTTGCCACCCTCCCACATGGCATCCTTGTCTCTAATCTGAGGGGACACAGAGACCCAGCAAGGAGCAGTGCCAGCCCAGAAGGGCAAAGGAGCCTGGGGGGCATCAAAAGAAGGTTGAGAGCTCTCATGAGACCCCACCTCAGTGCTGTGTCCAGCCTGGGGCTCCAGCAGCAGCAGGACACGGATGGAGCCGGTCCAGAGGAGCCCCAGGAGCTGCTCCAGGGCTGGAGCTCCTCTGGGAGAGCTGGGGGTGTCACCTGGAGAGGAGAAGGATCCAGGAAGAGCTCAGAGCCCCTGCCAGGGGCTCCAGGAGAGCTGGAGAGGGACTGGGGACGAGGGCTGGAGGGCCAGGACACAGGGAATGATTTTAAAATGACAAAGGGTTAATTTGGATTAGATATCAGGAAGGAATTCCTGTCAGGGAGGCTGGGGAGGCCTTGAGGGTGCCCAGAGCAGCTGTGGCTGCCCCTGGATCCCTGGCAGTGCCCAAGGCCAGGCTTGAGGGGCTGGGAGCACCTGGGACAGTGGGAGGTGTCCCTGCCATGGCAGGGGTGACACTGGATGGACTTTAAGGTCTCTCCCAACCCACACCATTCTATGGTAATTTTAACAGTTCTCATAAATCACTTCAGAAATGTTTTGGGTTTTTTTTCCCCAGCTCCAAGTTCCCCCAGCCACAAGCACTCACTCCTCGCAGCGAGGAGAGGCAATCACGGGGAAAACACACAGCAAAGTGTGAGCCCAGCCGCGCAAAGCTTTGTTTGCCCGGCGTTGGTTGGAGCAGCTCATATTTAATTGATGGATCCCGAGGTGTGTGTGTGTGAGTGACTTCCAGCTCCCCAGCGCCTCAATCAGCGCAGGGCAGGCACACAAACCACGGGGGCCTTCCTCACACGGCTCCGCTGATGGAGCTTCCCCTTCATCTCCAATGACCACCTGAGCTGAATGTGACAGACATTTTTATCTGCCAGCTTCTGCAGTCTCTGGCCTTTTCTGAGGCAGTCTCCTCCCTCTGCACCACACACGCACAGCAAAAGTTCAAAGTGTAATTTTCATTTATTTTGTTCCCCCCTTTTATTTATATATTTTTTTTTTAAGGACAGGTTCATATCCGAGCTCCGAGCGGGAGAAATTCTAAACATGAAATACACACTATATAAGTCATAGGCTACAGATGTTTGCTGCCAAGACATATGGCTGGTAGGAAAAAAATAAAAACAAAATTGCATTAACACGTTTTCTATCTAACTATTCCCTTTAAATATGCTCCTGTAACAAAATACACAAGGGCATTTGTGTTAGATACGGAGACATATGGCTGGTACGAAAATACAAACCCATTAACAGATTTTGCATGCGATTTCACTCTTTTAAAATGATCCCAGACCTGAGAACATGATATCTTTCCTTTCTTCTCTCCAGAGCGGTGATCAGAGGGAGAGGAGAGTCATTAATAGACACATTAACATCAACAGGCAGGGAATGCAATCGCTGCTGTCATGGCTCAGGTGTTCCGTGAGTGCAGCTGTAGGATCAAATCATATCACGCTCATGGAAATTACACTGAAGCTTTCCGCCAGATTCTCCCGTTATTTGAGTGATAAACCTGTTTTGTCACAGGTCTGTGAAGGACACCGACGAGAGTAAACCAACCTTCATTATCATCATCATCATCTTCCCCTCCCCTTTTTTT